>JAMXBD010003844.1:0-99509 GCA_024138025.1 Combretum micranthum
CCATAAAGCTCTGTTTATGTAATACAATATTTAAAAGCTAGGAAGTCATGGAAGATGATGATTATAATATGATATATGTATAGATATGTCACGTATGATACATGTGAAGTGTAAAAAAACACTTAAAAGTAGTTTAAGTACAAGTAAATACATGTATAATATAAGAAAATCGAGTTTTGAACTAGAGAAAGAGGAAGAAGACGATGAACGATGAACAATACGTACACCGATGCTATGCCGGCTGTAAACTATCCAACGCCAACATCGTACATAGGATAGGCCAGCAACCTCCAAACCGGCATTCACTGGATGAAGCCACATAAAGCTTTGTTTTGCGTAAAATTTACACGAACGCCGGTGGCGTAGAATGTCTACCCTGCGTGAATAGACCAACGCAGGTGGCCTTCGAAGCCAGTTTACCCTGGAACAATAACGTTAAAATTTACACGTATGCTAACAAAGTAGAGTTCAACGTCGCGGCACTGATGTCGGTGTACATGCAAATTTCTCATGAAATATGTTTTCGTCTAGATCACACACACACACACAATAATAAAAAAAAGAACATTAATTTAATAGATGAGTTTAAATATTAATATGTTTATATAATCGATTAGTAAATATTACAAATAGGAAATATTTTTGTATATTAAACAAAAAGATTAAATTTATGATAAAAGTATTATATGGCTAAATATATAAGAATGGAAATTATAAATAATTTATAAATAGGAATAAAGTAATTCCCATAAATAAAAATAATAACTTGAGATGAGATCAAGAAAAACACGATAAAACTAAAAATTATAAAATAAATATCTGTTAGCATAGAGTGACCAAACTAATAAACGCTATAAAAATAATAACGACGATGACAATAAAATACTAAACTATTAAACACAAACTCTATAATTACTTGATGAAATAAAATTTAAAATATTCGATGCATATACAAACTCTAGGAAACCAGAAATATGTTGGAAAAATAATTAAAGAAATAAATACTAAAATAGAAATTTCAATTAACATATAAGGTTGACAAACAAAGAAAATAATAAAATTCACTATCAACACGAGCACTCACAAAAGAGGAACTTAAGTAAATTTAGAATAAAGAAAACACCCTAAATAAAAAATAGATTTCAATAAAAATCAGGAAAAGCAAAATGAAAATAAATAATAGATAGCAAATATCAATTACCTTAAGGTAGATATACTAAAAAGACAACATAAATAATAAAAGCTTAATAATAAAATTATTAAGCAAAACAAGACTTAAAATATTCTATGACGATTATCAGTACTCATAAAATAAATAAAATTTACAAATTTAATAAAAAATTAAATCAACTACTATGCAACACTTAAAATAAATTGTCTAAATGTCTGATCATATGCTAAATGGAGTTAAAATGAAAATAATAGAACTAGTTTAAAATCATACAATTAAAGTTGGTACATAATTTTTAGGAAGACTTGTCTTACATTAAATATGTTTACACGAATTTTCTGACCTTGTCAAAGAAGACTAACCCTTGTAAATATTTAAAACTTTTACCTAGGAAAGTAAAACAAATTAAAAAGAATGGAACTTAAATTCAAGTCATGAAAAGTATAACTAGAAAGCATGAGTGTAATAATAAACATCTGTTGTCTCGTTTCATAGGAAAACTATAACAGTTCTTGTACTTCCAGTAACATATTAGGACACATTAGCAAGGATGATAGGTAACTTGACTTTATCACATTGTTTGTCCTTGTAGTATAGCTACATTTGAAATAATATATATTCAAATAATATGCATGCGAGATTGGGTATAACGCATAATGATTGGTGTATGCTTGAATGCCAAATTATCAGTATGATAAATATCATATGAAGCATGTTTATGTTTGTCTGTGAATTGTATGATCACCTTAAACTTGACTAAAAAACTGTTGGTACCATAAATGAAAATGGACTTGCATTCCATCATTCGCATATTTTGCATTTTTAAAGAAGTGGTGACCCCGCTCGTATTAGCAATTCAGTTCTCTGGTGACGTGCCTGGTTTTTTTAGATGACATTTTCTAAGTTCTTTCAGGAGTACCTTTGTTCCGTTCTGTTCCGCATGAACTACCTGGTATCAAAGGAGCACCGCTCGTGGTATCTACACGAAATGGCTAATACTTAATGGTGTTTTTTTTTTTTTTTGGTTCCAAGGATAAGAGTGAAATGTTTTAAAATAATTTAAGAGAGTTTAAGGCACCAATTCTTCATTGGTTCTCTGATTCTCCCGGGCATGGTTTATTGCTTGTAATAGCTTCCTTCCAACCCCGATGAGAGGGCGTAAATCTATATCTTGTTTGGATTCCGGTTATCTAAGCTTGTACTTGTTCACATGGTTGATTGTTGCATGTCATACACTTACTAATTAAACTCGTTTGTTATTGTTTGATGTGTGATTTGGTTAGATTATCTCGCTGAGCCCGTGGTTCGCTCACTCCCAATAGTTTTTGTGCAAGAATAATACTAGTTGAGATAGGGCTAGGATTGTGCGAAGAGTACTTCTCCATTAAACTTGATCGAAGATCGAAATGTAGGTTATGAGAAACTTAGATTCGCAAAATTAGATAAACTGTAATAACATTTTAGGCTTGTATATTGTAGGTCTGAAACCCCATTTTTATTATTTGGTAAGGGATACCAATTCTCTGCGATCTTGGTAGAATTTTCATAGTTGGAATTCAATAATACTATTACATGTATATGTATCACTTAAGTAAGAAATAATAATAATTAAGTAGAGTCTTATAACTTTGATTTGAAGATGGTTCTCATATCATGGGTGCACACATGTATAATAACATTAGAGTAATCATACTAGGCCTCTTTTTGAGGCGTGACAACATCCATTTTTGGGGTTTGGTTACTTGTCTTGCGAAGGTTAGACAAACATAATTGTCTATAGTAGTATTCTAAAGGCTTGCTTTATTATATCTGGTTGAGATACTGGTCAAAGCTATTGTTATGTAGCAAAATGTTTGTGGAAATTGTCGACTCTTCTTGTACATTGCTTTGCAGTATCTATTCAGTTGCGTTTTTTTTTTTTTCCAAATGCCATGTTAAGTGGTCACTTGTACTTGTTCCGATGTTCCCCAAACAATGTGAAGGACTAAGTCTAAGCTCCCTAAGTCCTTGTGGGCCTAGCTCATGAGATTGCATTGGGAGTTACCCGATCACATATGGGGGTTATCACTAAAGGAGTTACTCGAGTCGGCACAAGAAGGTGGAGCTAAGGCTGCTAAGTCCCTTACGAGTCTCATTGTCTGGACATGATAGGGAGTTACTCAGCTCTGTACAAGATAGTGGAGTTGAAGCTCTTAAGGCCCTTACTTGTTCTCGGGTTATGTTTAAATAAAATTCGACACAATCTTTTGTGCAACAATTTTTCATTCATATTTTGTATGATGTTTAGATTATCTCTTACATTTATTTTGAGAAATTGTTTGAAAATTTTGCAGAGGTTGTTTACATTCCATGTTCTTGGGATAAGTTTACCGTCCAGTGCTTCTAATACGTGTGCCCTATTCGAAGAACTTCATTGAATTTAACTGGATTTTCCAAATTTGGTGCAAGCCATCCTTGCTTTTCCTTAGCTCCTATGGCTTTGAGTTTCTTACATGCTAAACCACTAGGTTGGAAAACCTTATATTTAGCTTCTTGCTATAATACTAATGATGTGCCTAGATCTAAAAGTGTGTGTTTTGCTCAACTCACTCGCACAATTGATCAATCGCTCAAATTTCAATTAGGAACAAATAACAATAAAAAGGATAGATAAACCTAATTCTCACTAGATATGACACACTAGCAAAGAATTAGTCTTAGCATTAAATTTGCCGATATGACTCACAACAAATCCAAGGCCGTCACTCTCACAATCTAAGATTGATAAGAGTAGGGTTTGGAGAGAAATGACTTCTCAAATTCAATATTCAACCAAAAGTGATTAGGGTTTCGTTACATGGACTATTTATAGTCCTCCTCATCATAAAAGTGAAAATACAAATTAAAAGCAAAATAAAAACAATGCAACTGTCATTCAATGCATTAAAATAATGTAACAGTCATTCAATGTATTAAAAAAAATGTAATTGTCATTCAACGCATTAAAACAATATAATTGCCATTTAATGCTGCCGGCCTTCAAGCTTTCCGAGCCAGTTTCCTTTGAATTGCTTCATTTAACTCGATTCCATCCTCTTCAATGATTTCGGGGTCCTCCTGAAGTATGCTTACACTCATTTCATTGAAATCATAATATCCAAACATCGAAAGATCAACGAAATGAGCCTCATTCGGTTCCATGCTATCATGTAGGACTCTTAGTGCAAGATTCTGTAGTCCTTTAGCTCTGGCTCTAGTGATTGGTCCTATGACTCGAGCATTTTGATTCCCATCAACTAAGCTACCCTTTATTGATAAGCAACTATTCTCTTCTTAACTGTAAAGCCTTAGACTTTGCAATAGCTTTACAAGAAGTTCTCAAAACTGAAATTCAAACCAAAACCCTAAAGCCAATTGGGTTAGATAATGAGTCATAGAAACTTTAGATCCGGCAAGACTACCCCTAAGACTCTAAAATAATTGAAAAAAAATAAGATAACCTTAAATTATAATCCGAAAAAATGTCATATATCCTAAAAATATTAATTTGCTAAAATTTCAATTGTTCGAGCCTGTACGGGATCAATTTCCAAATTACGATACCGACACGCAAAATATCCCGACAAACAATTTAGACTTGTAATGTAATAATAATTCATAAAAACATCAGATACAAATTTTACGGTTTATAAAAACGTTAGATATAACTTATTTATGCATAATTTTATCATAACGGACAATTTAATTGTCCTGTTTTCTATTTATCTATCTCTACTTTTTTCTTACGCCTATCTCTTACAACTTATATACCTTATTCTTACAATTTTTTTCCCATAAAAACTTTATTTCACTTTTACTGAACTTCTAATGCACTTTTTTTCTTTAATTAATTTTTAATTCTCTCTTCCTCTGCTCTCCTAAATGGTCTTGACCAACCCCTCTCTCTCACTCATTTTTTTATTTTTCAATTTATTTTTATTATAGCAAATTCCCTCCACATTTCTCTATAAATATCATATCTCCCTCCACTTCTTTCACATATTTCATTTCACATAACAAAACTCTACCAAAATCATTTCTTAACTCTTTTCTCTACAAATTTCCTCCCAAACACTCTCTCCCTCTCCATCTTCATACACGTCCATTCCTCTTTAGGTTAAACTAGTAAAAATTTCTTCCATTAATATTCATGTTATGATATCTATGTGCATGTCATGTTTTGATTTCTAAATAAATTCCCATGATGCTTAATACTAGGAATGAAAATACAAAGACAGTACATTTTAAATCCATGTCACGTTGCCATGATACTTTCATGCTCATACAATGTTTATTCTACTCGTGTTACTAATTTGCCTACTTATACGTAATTACGTATATGTAGTGGATATAAATTTTAGAGCCTAAATGCACTAGTTTAACATCCTATTTCATGCTATTAAATAAGACTAGTTAATTTCTAGTCTTAGACTTATCAATCTTCAAATCAAAACAAAAACGGGACCTGCCAATTTTTAGTCCTAGGTAGCCTTGAATATAATGTAAGACTCCCATGTTTTCTTGTTACTTATCTTATTTTAAATATGAGATTCAATATATTTTAAGTCTCGAAGCCTTGAAAATGATCTAAGACTTCTATATTTTATTTTTTTGTGCTTACTTTATTTATTTGTCTTAGTGACTGGAAATAAATTCAAGTCTTAGGGAAGTCTTGATAATAAGCTATGACTCTCATGTTTTATTTATGTTCTTACTTATTTTTCTTATTCTTGACGTAATTTTGTTTTTAAATATTGATTTACTATATAATCACTTCTAGACTCGTGTTTATATAAGTCATGGTGGTGTTATTACTATACAAAAAATGAAGATTTTCTAAAATATAAATGTTAATGCTAACATGGTAAGGTAAATATTTTCAAAAACATAAATGTTAATAATTCTTTATTATACAAAATTTTAAGAAATCTAAACTACAATGCATGCACAGACTTTTCTTCAAAGATAAAAATTTTAGAATAAGTTAACCACTCAACTTTTCTCATATACCAAAACTTAAACCATACTTTTTTTTTCACCATTTAGAAGAATTTTTCTCAACAAACACATCAAGATTTATGTTTTGAAAAAATAATAAGTTGGAAAATAATTAAGATAAAAATAGGACACTATTGAATTCAAAATGAACATGAAACCATAATCTTTAGTTAAATTTCGTGGTCACAAAAATTTAAGGTTTTGCTTTAAGAACTCGAATGAAAGTTTTCCTTAAACTCAACTTTTTCAATTTCCATAAAAGATTGTTTTGCAAAATCTTATTTTTGAACAACATCACTATGATCATGCATGAGATATGAGTTATTGTTGTAGTTATACGAATTTCAAAGATGATGACATTTTTTATACTTGATTTTAGAGTCTAAATGAAGTAAAAAATTTCAAAAGTTGGAAACTACAAAAACTATAACTTGTGGAGCACAATTTTTTTCATATCTTTTTCGAACCCTTAATGACCTTAAATGCTTAAACTAACCTTAGAGATGGATAGAGAATTCAAAGTAGGTAGAAAACGACTACTCATATGTGAAATTTTGACTTAAAATGAGTAAGTTATAGTCATTTCAAGTTAGAACATCTATATTCGGGACAAAAGACTCAAATGGTATAATTAGATTTAGAATTTTAAATACAACCTTTATGAGATACTCGTTTTGAGTATTTCTCTTGTTTATGTGATGAAAGACCCGATTTTCCATTTCCTGGAGATTACTTGATTAGGCGTGATCAAAATGGAGTGAGTTATTCCTTTACCCACTATGTTTCAGTGCTTGTGTTTGTAAGTTAGCTGCATTAGCAAGTGGGAAAGGATAAAAATGGGGATTTGCGTGTGGAGTATGTATGAGACATGTGGTGTTTGATGAATAAAGAATAAGCATATTAAAACATGGATTGTGGATTTAATTCTTGCTTTATAGTGGTGGTTTGTATAAAAAAGTTGCTTCATCACCATTAACTTGGAAACTAATATTATTCGAAAATTAATTACTAAAATAAATCATGCATGGCACTAAGTGGGTCTCATTTTACGTTTTGCTACCATTCTTCGTGTGGGGAAACAAAAAGTTGTAGTGGTGGCTAGTAGTAGCTGATAAGTTTGTACGAGTGCATAGGGGTCGGAAAATCTATAAAATAATATGATGGTTGTATGGACTGGTAACCATTAAACCCTCGACATGGAGAGCGCAAATCCATTATGCACATGATTTCATGTCAATCATGTGTACCTATTTGTTTATATGAATGTTGCATGTACATATGCTTAGTTGAATACTTGTCTGAATTATGAGAATGTTTTTTAGGAAGGGAGTTATCTCACTAAATTAGTGTTGTTTATACCCCATTAGAATTTTGTTGCAATTGGACTACTTGTGGTTGGCCTCAAAGGGACTAAAATGTCACGTACGAATCGAGACTACTGGGAGCTTTTGGAGGAAGTTTGCGTGATAAAATTTTGTCATAGACTTCTAAGAAAGATATTTATAGTAGACTTTTGTTTTATCTCTTGACTTGGAGTATTTGGACTTTTAAGATTGTAATCCTTTAAGTTATTGGGGGAATGCCACTAAGATGTGTAAAACTTGATCTTGATGATTATGTATTTGTATTCAGAAATTCTTGAATGCTATTTATTAATATTTGCTTAAAATGTAATACCCCATTAAAGTCTCATGCTATCTTAAAAGCACATCTTGCGCATAATATCAAAACTTCTGCATGACTAAGATGGATATTCTCTAGCTTTAATATTATATGTGGCGGACTGCTACATTAGGTACCCTTTGAGGCATGAAATTAACCAAGTCATGTGCTTCCTCTACGATCTCTAGTAGAGCCCATAAGCCAATTTAGTCAACCATGCGGTCAAATGGTTGGACCTTCAAGTTCGGAAACTTAAGCTTGATTGAGAGCATGGATTTATAGCTAAAGGCAAGTTGAAATGGTGTCTCCTTTGTAAATATTTTCCGAGTTGTTCGATATCCCCACAAAATGCTAGGGAGCTCATTGGCCCTTTTGCCATTAGACGATCCACCATTGCTTTCAAGCTATCCATGATAGTTTTATTTATTGCCTCGACTTGCTTGTTCGCTTGTGGGTAAGCAAATGAGGTGTAGCATTGAGTGATCTTACAAGTCACACAAAAGTACTCTCATCCCTTAACAGCCGAAATACTTTACGTTGTCCATCACCAGGGAATATGGAACACCAAAACGAACAATAATGTTGCTGTATACAAAACTCCACACATCCTCTCGTGTGACATTTGTTACTGTCTAGTTTCCACCCACTTGGTGAAATAGTTGCATGCAACTAGAATAAACTTCCTTTGACTTGTAGACATGGGGAGTGGTCGAGCATACTTAGTTCCTATTAAGTAAAGGGCCAAAACTGGTAAGGCATTGCAAGTTAAAGCTCGAAGAATGTTCAACCGGGGCATGCTTATAACACCTATCACATTTTTTGATAAGGTATTGGACATCCATTTGCATGGAAGGCGACAAGTACCCAAGTCAAAGAGTTGTGATGTAGAGCGACTATCCTTTAATATGGTTATGGCATTCCCCAGCGTGTAGCTCTTTTAGTACTCCTAGTTCCTTGTACAACACGGCAACACGCTATCAATCAAGGTATAGTTAGCAGCCTAGTACACAAGGCTTCTTGTTACCATTTTGTCAGTGGGAAGGTTCCATCCTTCAATTTAAAGTATCCAACATTATAGTCTATCCAACACGATGGAGGTGGTGCAACTTGAATGTCAAACACCTCTAGTCATGCTTTCAAGTGCTTCTCTCGGGGAGGCACCCTATAAAGACCTTTTCTACATGTTGATTAAGGATGATCATTGTATCGAGCTTGGATAGCTTGTTTGCTTCAGAGTTTTCGACCCTCAAAGCTTCGATGACGTTCCAAGAAGGAAACTCTATAACAAGAGTTCAAACTTTTATCAAGGTACTTGATCATCCCTTCATGCTAGGTTTCATACTCCCCCTTCACTTGTTTATATACATACACGAGTGGGATGGAATTAAGTTATTTATATAGTAAGTAGCCTTAGTAATTAATGTAAATAATAAATATGTTAGATGATAAATTGTTGTTGTAATAATGATAATTATTAATTAGGGTGGTTACGACTTTAAAATGTATCAAACACTAATAATGAATTTTGAAATTGTAATTACATTCTTGTTGTGTACTCAACGTGACATGATAATATCATTTTTTTTATAAAAAAATTGATAGATTCTTTTTTTTCACTATTTGCAAAAAAAAAAAATTGAAATACATGAATACTTTAGAAAATATTTTTTTTGGTAGATTTTAAAAAATAATTTCCCTATTTCGATTATCTATTTGTTAATTAATTATTGGGGGAAAGGAACAAAATATTACTGTTTTTTAAAAAACTACAAATTTGCCATCGGGATCAAAATAATCCTAATTTTAGGCAACTTGACCTTCTCCTTGAAGAGACGAGTTCGGCTTTGTGGTTTATACCTCGTCTCTTCAAGAGAGAATCTACGAGCCTAAAACCCTCGCTAGACCTCCTTCTTCCTCATTCCTTCTTCCTCCGCCATTTACACTTCCAAAACCCTAACCCCAATTCTCAATTTCGACTCGATTGAAAGCACTTTGCTTCGTCAACTAGTGATTTTGGATCACCCAACGTTGAGGAAAGCAATTTGGTGGAGATGAGTGGCACCGACATGAGAAAGGAGGAGAAAACAAACGACTTTATGGCATGAGTCCGCAATTTTTGAATTTTTTATTGAATTATTGATGCTACATTGTTGAATATTCGTTGTATGTGTTGTGGGAATATAAAATGTTGTAAGATTCTGAAATTTTGCAAAAAATTTTAATTATCGATGTTACATTGTCGAATATTGGTTGTGTGAAATGTGCACATATTGGTTGTTGTACGCAAAGTTTAGTTTTTTTTTTTTTTTTATGTCTATGTGTTCATATATTAATTATGGGAATTTAATATGATAGACATGTTTGTTGAAAAACATAAAAAATTTATGTAATATAATCAACATTTAAAATTATAATTTTATAAAGTATTCAAATAAAGTATAATTTATCAGAAATTTTTATAATTTTTAGAAATTAATAAATTATAACAGAAATCAACATTTAAAATTATAATTTATTAAAAATTAGTAATTTTAATTCATATAAATTAGATTATAAATTATGATAGAAATCGACATTCAAAATTTTACATGAAAGGAGAAATTAACTTTATATAAAGTCATACAAATAAAGTAGATTAGAAATTAATAATATTAATTTTAAGTTTAAAGATAAAGCCATATCATTCACTTCTTTTATTGATTTTGTTAATACACCATATCAATATACTATTAGAAGACCGGGTTATATATAGTAGCATTAGGAGCTATGTTAAATATTGGGGGAGTTTAATTCATAAGTGCGATGTTGCAAGTTTCATGCATTTAAGTTATATTTTATAAGATGGCAGGATCAGTAAGGAAATAGATAAGGCGAAGTTTGTACTGTACGCTAATGGCAACATTGTGCAAGAGGATGATGGTTTTTGTTATGTTAAGCGGCCGGTAGCTGTGGTCAGAGTTAGTAGGACTCTACGTATGAGCAAATTCTGGACATCATTTGCAATAGACTGAAGGTAAATAGTATACACATCAGGTTGATCTATATTATAGGGTAGCTATTGGAGATAGAATGTTACGTTATATACTATTCAAGTGACCGATGATGATGCTGCACAGGAGATGTTGGTGTACACAGAAGGGTCAATGGTTGTCTTGTGCAAATATTCAAAAATGCATTGTCACAGGCACCTGCAAGGGAAAATGAACAATGATAGAAATATTGGGAGCGATGGGTTGGTAAACTTAAACTCCACTATAGTTTAGACAATAAGCAATGCACAGGTGGAAATGTGTGCACCCACCTAGATAGGTGGTCGTGATACATATGCCATGTAAGACTCCTTGACAAGTGACGACTATGATGAGTATGGAAATCATAATATCGAAGCTTTTCCCTAATAGTATGCTTTTCCTAGATACAACCAAGGAGAAATGATTGGCACCGCTTCATTGCTCCTACTGACGTTGATGCAGTAAGAAACTCAGTGCCAGTACCCTTTTTCAATGTTAAAGTTGGTAGTGGTTATTTGCATATGATGAGAGCAAGAAATGAGTGTTGAGAATTGGAGCTTCAGCGATGAATTCAAGGTTGGGATGCAATTTGAGACAAAAGATCATCTCATACAGGTAGTTAAAATGTGACACATAATAAACCATTACAATTTCAAGGTGGTAGACCTGACCCAAAATCATGGGCAGTTAAATGTACTATGCCCATAACATAGGTTATAAGTGAAACTCAGAGACAGTTATAAGAAACATGGTGGGTGGTTTCACATCACTAAGTATGAAGGACCCTACACTTGCTTGGATGAAATCACTGGACAGGATTACTCTTAGTTGGATTCCACCAGCATGTCCAGAAGCATCATATTAGAGATTTGTAATTCTCCAGATGTGAGGGCTAAAGACCTCCAATTGAATGTCTTAAATAGTTCGAGCATCATGTTCATATAAAGAGAATTCATGAGGTGAAGAGAAAATCTATTGAGCAGGTGTATGGAAGTTAGGAAGATTCATATGTGGAGCTCCCTCGTTTACTTAATGCAATAATAGAGGCAAATCCAGGAACAAAGCTTGAGTGGTGAACCGTTGATTCAAATACCGCAGGACACGTGTTCCTACACAAGCTTTTATGGGCATTCGATCCTTCCATCGAAGCTTTCTAGTACTGCAGGTATGTTTTGTAAACATGATTGAATTTATTTAAGTACAGTTGATATCAACTAACTAAATTATATCTGTTAATTCATTGCAGACCCGTGATTATAGTTGATGGCACCTTCTTATATGCAAGTACAAGCACAAACTGCTTATTACAGTGGCAGTAGATGTGGCAAATCATATAGTCCAATTGGCATATGCTATTGTTGATGAGGAGAAAGTGGACACATGGTGTTGGTTCCTTGTAAAGGTGTTGGAACACGTTATCAAATACCGATCCCATATCTACTTGATATCGAACCGGCATGCCGGTACTAAGAGTGTAGTAGAAGGTGAGAATGCTGTGTGGCCTAAAGGTTAGCCTTGGCGCTAGTGTATCCGGCATGTTGCCAGTAACTTCAATTCGAGGGCCTAAAGTAAGGAATGCAAGGAAATAATAAGAACAGCAGTCTACCAAACCCAGAGTAAAAAGTTCCGTGGATACTTCAATGCAGTACTTTAAAGCAGTCTTTGGACATCACGATATTTTCATGAGTTGCCTCAATGTATGTAGACTTTTTATCGTATGATGAAGGCATAAGATTTGGAATTGGTACAACGAACATGGCCGAAAGTTACAATTCAATTATAAAGAATGCTTAATGCTTACCCGTGGCAGGATTGGTGAAGAAAATCTTTTACAATCGTAACTCTATATTTAATAAGCAAAGGAGAGAAGCAAGCGAGGCAATAAGTACGGGTAAGTTGCTTACAGAATATACTGCACCGAAGTTTGAGAGATGAAACGACATCTCAAGTTCCCATAGAGTTACCTGTTTTGACTATCAGGAACGAATATTTGAGGTTATAAATGCTCCACGCCCTACCATGTATGGTAAGAAGGGGGGCCATGTACAAAAAGTGGAGTTAAGAGCATGCATATGTACCTGTAACAAATGGCAGACATACAGAACTCTATGCTCACGTACAACGACAGTAATGGGTATACCGCACATGGATTGTTTTGCCCATGTAGGATAGTGGTACAGGTGGGACAACCAGATTAGGGTGTATGGCCGTTCCTTCATACCTGCAGCTGATAAGACCAATTTGACTCATTTAGATATAGCGAAATGACACCCTATACCAAGATTATTAGGAGAAGGGGTAGGCCTAGGGAAAAACGCCTCCAAAATGAGATAGATATTCGAGAGGGCCCACGAGGTTACTCGTGTGATTCATGTGGATAATCAAGGCATAACATTCGAAGTTGTCCAAATAGAGGATTGTCTAGTGGAACAGTAATGGCCCAGTCCAGTCGTAGTGGTAATTCTTTGTTCTCATATGCTTTGTTCTACTGTACTAACGTGACATGCTTTATCTTATGATTGTTCTGCTTGTTTTAATCTACGTATGCCTCCACTAACAATATCCTTTTGTTTCTCCATTACAGATGGATCCTGGACCGATGGATAGCTCATTACTTACGAATCAACGTGTTCATAGGTCGAGACTAGCTTGAGAGGGGCAGGTAAGTTTATTTTTGCAATCTATTCCTTATAACAAGTAATTTATGTTTCTTATAGATTTGTGGACTTTATTGCAGGAGCATGTGGTTTTGCATTGTTGTCGTAGAGAGGCAAAGTTGAGGTGATAGCATGACGTACCTGCACAGGTAGACGATCGCTTGGTGCCATTCCTGTCTCAGGCAGGTTTCATTGCGGCGGCCCATATGCCATTCGTTTAGTTGGATTAGCACCTCATCACGACTTTGGTGGGGATATGGCGGTCGAAGACCTATACCTTCCATATGATCACGGGAGAGTGGTCAGTTACATTGGAGGATGTTGTTGTTCTCACTGGTCTATCTGTAGATGGCGATGCTGTTACGGGTATGACCCAAATAGATTGGCTTGGATTATGTGAGGAGCTGTTAGGACTCCGACCTGTGCTCGAGATGGATATAGATGGTAGTCATCTGAAGATGTCGTGGTTAGACACCCATTTCAGAGTGCTACTAGATTTTACAGATGATGTCTTGATCAGACACTACGCCAGGGCGTATATCTTGTTGCTACTGGGTGGATTCGTATTTGCAAATAAGTCATCAAATTACGTCCACCTGATGTATTTGCAGTTGCTCAAGGACTAGGAGAAGGTGGGTCAGTATGTGTGGGGAGCAACCTGTTTAGCATGGTTGTACAGGCAGCTATGCTTAGCTTCCCACGTGGACACCGGGGATATTGCAGGACCCTTGGTTGTCTTGCAGATATGGGCATGAGAGCACTTCCCCCGTTGCTTCGATTCGTCGATAGATTATAGCAATTACAGTGAGGCGCCCACTCATCAGCCATTGGGATGCGACTTTTGATGTGACCAGCATGTCCACCATTTACTGATTGAGTATCGAACATCTTTAGATCGACAGACCGAGCACCAGGTATGATTTTCTTTGCCTTTTTTCCTTCAAATTGATTAACAATGTGTTGTTCCCTTCAAATTGCAATGTTTTGATATTTTTGTTAATTGGTAATGTATTTTTTCTCCTTCGACAGGTTATGTGGGACCCTTACAGTCCCATCCTGGACTCCCTTCCTCCATACTGCTAGGCGGGCAGCGACATTTGGCATGCATAGTTTCCATTTGTGTGCTTCCATCTGGTTAAGCACTACTACCCAGATAGAGTGCTCAGACAGTTTGGTGGCTTCTGAGGGATCTCACACCCACCTGGCGACATGAGAGCCCTGCATGAGATTGACATGCGGGGGCGTTCTGAATGGAACTGGCAGGTGGAGCATGTTAGGTGGATAGCTGAGTGGGATGGTCGGCATGATCATATTGTTGAGATGCTAGATATGCCTACCGGTACATCCAATGATTACTTCTAGTGCCACCATGCGATCACCTGATGCTGGATCAGTCACACAAGGGCTATCATAAAGCCATATGGTAAGGTTACCGACTCGATTAGCCGTGTAAGGAAATGTATTATGTTTTCATTACTCACTGATATACATTTTTTTCTGTTGCTTGCAAGCAGATTTCATTTATAGAGTCCACACATGCCTCCAGAGATTACTTCTTCCACTGCACGAGATGTCTACTGTGTAGTTGATGAGTTCATGAGACTTAATTTAAATGATCCACCGCCATCAGCATTAGGACCACCATCTAATGACCCACAGCCGTAGGTAGTTCAGAGACGACATCCACATAGAGAGAGGCTGGATGGGGACAGGGTAGGAGCGAGGCCGTGCCTAAGGTATATAGATCATGAACGAGCCTAAGCCATCCCACGTATCTTTATTCGATCAGCCTGGCTCTTCCCATTTCCTTCATCATGAGGCTGACCCATCATCATCATCATCATCATCACATACACATCTGTTGGACACCTCTATGCTAGACTCGTCATACACGGAGTTTCATACCCCCTAGCTCCACAAAAGAGGCGACTATTGCCATCACATGATACAGGGAAAGGACTCAAACATGTGGAGCTAGACTCTGTCCCATTTCATCCATACAGTGGTGCTGGTGGAGATGAGGATGGCGCAGTTACACAGATTGATCCATGTACACAACATCCTCATCAACGTACACTATTAGCTCGGACCTTTGTGAGACGGGGAAGAGGGAGGCGAGGGAAACATCACCCATAGTAGATAGTAGATTTTCTCATTTTTTTTTATTGTTGGATATAGATTCTTAGTTTTTTATGATTATTGTATTCCTTTTCTCTTGTACATTTGACGAAAACAAACAATCGGTCATTTATTTCGTATTATGTTTTATCTGAGTTTTATATTATGTTTGTGATGAAAAGTTTGACAATATATTTGTGGTTGAATAATTTGGGATTAGGACTGCGTTTGGTTAGATTGAGTTTCGAAATACTACTGAAGTTTGGAAGTTGTTTAACCGTGGTGGAGGATGGCTAATTGCTTATATAGCAATTTTTATCTGATTTTGACAGGTTTGTTATAAATATAAAAAAGTCTGTTTTTTAAGGAACAAATGGAGAATGAAATAATTTTGCCTGACTTGATCTTTTGAAGAGACGAGATTATATTATGCCCGACCTGATCTCTTAAAGAGATGAGGTCATGTTAGACCCGACCTCGTTTCTTGAAAAGAGGAGGTATAAACTGCAAAGGTGACCTCGTCTCTCGAAGAGACGAGGTTAGGTATTAATGACTTCTTCTTTTTAAAAAACAAAGTTAAGTTGCTAAAATCGAGGTTATTTTGATACTGATGGCAAATTTATAAATTTTTTTAAAAACAATAATATTTTTTTCCTTTCCCTTAGTTATTGTTATTATTTTTTTCCTTTTCCCTCTCAAATTTGAGCGTAGAGTGTGTGTGCGGAATCTAAAGGAGCTAATTTGCGCGCCACCATTAAACCCTCTCGAAAACCCTCACCATCCTTCATCCTTATTTCTTCAAACCTCCTTCTGCTCCGGATTGCTGTCCTCTACTCCCCAATGGTCTGATCTATCAAAAGAATTTAAATTCCAAGTATTCTCAGGTCTAAACCTTAAATTGGGTAGTGATTAGGGTTTTACTTTTCTCTTTCCCCTTCCCTCTCTATTTTGTCTGTTTATCGTATCGATCGAGGAAGGATGTCTCGCGAAGAAGAGATTGTATTGCGAGACGTGACCAATGCGGGCATCGCTGTGACCGACCGCATAGCTCGTGAAGCCGCTTCGCATGTCGACCTAGAAGAAGCCCTCGAAGCTTCTAGATACGCCAGTCATCCTTATTCTACTCATCCTAGAGAGGTAATTCACAAAAAGATACTAAAACATGCCCTTTTTCCTTTTTCGTTAACGGCATTATAGTAGAGCACATATGGAACTCAGTGTCTGGCTTAATAAAATTAGCTGTGTTTTTCGGTTGGAGTAGTGTTAATTGCTCTTGGAGTGTTTTGTTCGATGGGCATCTCGTGGAATTGATAGCGTGTTAACTTTAATTTTCTAATTATAAAAAAAAAATTCTCCTCAAACTGTCCTTTACTGCAAGAATGGAAGAAAACGATGAAACAGTTAATCTTATTCTTATGCTATTTGGTCTGGATTCTGGATCGTGTAATGTTTTATGGTTAATTAAAAAAATTTCATTTAACCAAAGGAAACCGCACATAGAGCGAAGCCCAATGTTTACAAGCTTAAAACTTTAAAACTAGGACAAAACCACTAAGCTGATTATAATCAAATAGACAAACAAAAACAAGATAAAACTACGAACTATTAATGACAAAAAACATAATTCAAGTTTCTCCTGATAGAGCATAAGAGTGAGGGAAGGTTTGCCCCTGGCAGAATTGCGAGCACGCCAATTACAATAGATGGCAGTGTATAAGGCAGCATACCCTTTACTAGTAATGGGATCTTTAGGTGCAGCAATTAGACCATCCAGGTTATAGGACAAATGCATAGATTACACCTTAAGGAGATGCCGTAGTAATCATGGGTTGAGGCCTTTCATGACAAAGTATATGAGAATTGGATTGAACTCCTTTAAGGATATCTCTTGAGGTTGCTTAGACATGCTATACCTGGTTGGTACATGGGTCTTTTTACAGTGATTCATGTCCTTGAAGGTGGTTTAATTACAATCGTGCCTCTTCTTTAACACCATACTAGATTAGCAATAAGTAGATGACAGAAAATGTTAGATGACCACTTAATATCATGATAGTTACCCAGTAAAATAATCTTGATAATAGTAAAGATCTTGATAGTGAGAGAGAAGCATACGAGTAATAATTGTGGTTCTAGTAGCCTGTATAAACATCTGTGTGGCATGTTTTGTTTGTAGAACGGGTTGAAGTATAATTAGAATTGTAACTTTTAAGGAATATAATATAAAGTAAAAGCTATTACTTTGTTTAGTTACATTTTTTTTTACAAAAAAAAAAAAGATTTTGGAAATAGATTATTTATATATTTATACATACAAATATATCCTCACTTATTCTATAGCTTAATTGTTGGACTAGGTCTAGTTGTTAGATATAGTATATGCTAAAAAAAAATAAGGAATGGCCATTCCCTTAGTTAATATTGGAAAAATCGAAATTCCTTACTTGGCAGCAATAAAAGAATTCTATAGAATAATTGTTCTGTAAACCAAATGTAGTAAAAGCTTTATAGGAGATGATTCTCCATTCCATTCCACCCTATGGAGTTAAAACAAACATGCTCTTAGAATGCTCAATCCCCAATTTCCTTTATAGCATGTTCATGCTTTATGCCAAAAAAGGTATCAGTTCCCTCGAATCTTATTGATATTTCTTTAAAGATTTGAATATTAAATTAGTATAATTGCAAAAGGTTTCAGTCACAGTTTTTAGTTTTGTAAAGATATTGTAACTAGATCATTTGCTTGTGTTGAATTGTTGCATCTTACAAGGGGATGGAACTGGGTAATTGCCATTGTGAGAAGGACTTCTATGGGAAAGAAAGCTGACTTTTGGAGTACGCCAAGGAGAAGAAAAGGACTAAATATCGATCTAGGGGCTGGTTTGTAGGCTATTTGTTTGTCTTATGTTCCTGTTGCTTTAATGTCCTCCTCTGGCTTTGTTTTAGAGATGGTTATCACTTTTAAAGTGATATGGTATTTTATCTTTCTTGTAACATTTTTCTATTCAATGAGAGGAAAAAGAAAAAAAAGAATTTATCCCAAAAAGTTTCTATCTTCCACTAGGAGCATTCATAGGTCTCCTTTGCCCTTATAATCCTTTAGGGAGAGCATTGGTGCATAACTTGTGCTGTGGAAATGGATCCCTTCTATTTATACAGCCTTCATTGACCTTCTTAAGATACTACCTTATGTAATTGATGGTTAAGCATATAGAGAAAAAGATGATATCATAATATATTTCAAGAACCAGTATCAACCATTGATTTTCTAAATTGAGGTAAATTGATGAAAAGTAAATGGAGAGGAACTAAATCCTCATATTGTTGTTTCTTAGTGCCTTTTGTTTTTTCTTCATAATCTACTGGGGCTGTTGCTGGTCTTATATTGCTCATTTCCTCAGGTTCCCAGCTACTTGATGAAACCTTTTCAAGTTTTTCTGTGTGTTACTCCAGTCATTAATGAATTATGGTCTTTTGCAATTTAATTGCAGTGGCCTCCATTAGTGGAGATAGAGGATACATGGGAATTGCCTCCCGTACTCATTGAAAGATATAATGCTGCTGGTGGGGAAGGAACGGCTTTATGTGGAATTTTCCCAGAGATTCGTAGAGCGTGGGCATCTGTAGATAATTCCCTATTTCTTTGGCGCTTTGACAAGTGGTAAGTTATTGATTTGTTTAGTCTATCAACTCATGCTGTGAGTAGACACTTCTCATAGTTAGCAGAGTATTCTTCTCATTCAATGATCTGATTATGTGGTAGGAAGTTTGCTAATTCTTTTCAAGTCAATTTCTAAGGGACTGGCTTCATTCAGAGCATGAAAGAAATAATATGACATGGCTTTTGGAATTGTTTACATTTCAATTGTATTTTATTAAAATCACTGAAGGACAGCCAGGATATATATGGACTATGGGCCCTTGATGGTCATGAAGTTAGAAATACATGTCAGAATGATGCCTTCTCATTTAGGTTTTTTAGTCCTAGCTCAAAGAATTTCCAAGGATTCATTTCTGTTGTGCTTCTTTTCTACTTCGTTTCTTGATTAGGGATGGCCAGTGTCCTGAATTCAATGTCGAGGAACAAGCTATTTGTGCAGTTGGGCTTGCCAAATCAAAACCTGGCATCTTCATTGAAGCTATACAGTATTTACTAATTCTAGCAACTCCTGTTGAGGTAATACCATTTCAATTTCTTTTATTCCTTTTGAAGACTGTGATGTAGCTAACTTTTTTGTTCATACACACACTAATCTGACATCAATACTTACGCCTACTTATTGTTCCCATTTATGGATATCTCTGAACTTCTGCTTACATTTACATCAATTAAAAGTCTGTTATCCTTTTAAGCACATAGCTTTTTATTTCATATGATGTGTTGATTCTTACCAGTTGATTCTCGTTGGGGTATGCTGCTCTGGAGGGCCAAATGATATGGATCCATATACAGATGTTTCATTACAGCCACTGCCAGATTATGCAGTACCCTCTGATGGAGTTGCCATGAGTTGTATTACTTGTACAGACAAGGGCGTATATTACTGGCTGGCCGTGATTCACATATTTATGAATTGCAGTACACAACTGGGTCAGGCTGGCACAAACGTTGTCGTAAAATTTGCCTTACTTCTGGTTTGGGCAGTGCCATTTCAAGGTAATTAGCTATGTCTTTCATCAACCATGCCTGCCAATTGGGGAAAGTAATTAACCATAATGTTCTTCAGCATCTCTAATGTTCAAGACATGAATTTGGAGGTTTTCTTTTCAATGAAAATTTTGAGGTGTTGAAAACAATTATTTTAGCACATTGAAATTCAAATTTAGCTGATCTTATTCAGTGGGAATTAGCCTTGAGCATTGTTTTTTGAATTGGAATTTTGTTTTAACTAGATTATGCTAATCTTTTCATGATTGAAAACTTTTGAATTTATTTACCTTCTTTCAGGTGGATTGTGCCAAACATGTTCAAGTTTTCAGCTGCTGATCCAATTGTTGAAATGGTTTTTGATAATGAAAGACAAATTTTGTATGCTCGCACAGAGGATATGAAACTCCAGGTGTTTATTCTGGGATCAAATGGAGATGGTCCTTTAAAGAAAGTAACTGAAGAAAGAAATCTGGTCAATCAGAAGGATAGCCGTTATGGAGGTAGACAATCAACTGCACCAAGGATCCATACTCGATCACCCAAGCCATCGATTGTTTGCATTGCACCATTGTCAATGGTGGAATCGAAGTCCATACACTTAGTTGCTGTTTTATCTGATGGAAGGAGGCTGTACCTTTCCACTTCTGCATTCCTTGGCAACAGTGATGGCCTTGGAGGGTTGAGTGGCTTTAATGGTGACTATTCTAAGCCAAGCTGCTTAAAAGTTGTCACAACAAGACCTGCTCCCCCTCTTGGAGTGAGCGCTGGACTTTCATTTGGGAATGTATCTCTGCCTGGTAGAACTCCGACCGAAGACCTTTCTCTAAAGGTTGAATCTGCTTACTATTCTGCAGGGACCCTTCTACTTTCGGATTCATCTCCACCAAACATGTCTTCCCTTCTTTTGGTAAACAAGGATCCAACAACACAGACTTCTGCTCCAGGTTCTTTAGGAACAGCCGTAAGGAGCTCTCGAGCATTACGTGAAGCAGTTTCTTCTCAACCTGTTGAAGGTCGCATGCTTTTTGTGGTGGATGTTTTGCCATTGCCAAATGCTGCAGCCGTCGTGCAATCATTATACTCGCAACTTGAATTTTGTGGCTCTGAAAGCTCCGAGGAGTTCTCCGGAGAAATTATGTGGGAAGCTTTGGGCGAGAAATGATCTTTCATTTCAGCATATACTACCAAGGAGAAAAATGGTTGTCTTCAGCACAATGGGCATGATGGAAGTGGCTTTTAACAGGCCTGTGGATATCTTAAGGAGGTTATTTGAGTCCAGCTCCCCAAGGTATGTGTTAGAGGATTTTTTTAACAGGTTTGGAGCTGGTGAGGCAGCTGCAATGTGCTTAATGCTTGCGGCTAGGATAGTTCATTCTGAAACACTCATAAGTAATAATGTCACAGAGAAGGCTGCTGAGGCATTTGAGGATCCAAGAATGGTTGGTATGCCTCAGCTTGAAGGTACCAGTGCCTTATCCAACACAAGAACTGCTGGTGCGGGATTTAGCATGGGGCAAGTTGTACAAGAGGCTGAGCCTGTATTATCAGGTGCTTATGAAGGTCTCTGCTTGTGTTCATCAAGATTGTTGTACCCATTGTGGGAACTCCCTTTCATGATTAAGAAAGTTGCAATAAATTCAGCAGCAAATGAGCTGCTTGAAAGTGGAGTAGTGGTATCCCGACTCTCCATTGAGGCCATGCAAGTTTTAGAAAATAAGCTTCGGTCTCTAGATAAGTTCCTAAGGTCCAGAAGAGACCAAAAGAGGGGACTTTATGGTTGTGTAGCTGGTCTAGGAGACCGGAGTGGCTCCATTCTGTATGGACCTCGAGCAGAGTCTGGGATTGGTGACCGTAGTCTGATGAGAAACTTGTTTGGTTCTTATGCAAAGAACTTTGAGTCTAATGGTAATGTAGCCACTAGTAAAAGACCAAGAATGGCATATAGTCCTGCAGAAATGGCTGCCATGGAGGTAGGAGACTGCCGAATCTTCCTGTAGAACTTGTCTCTTTGCTCATGTTGTTTTTCTCATTCATCTGTTTTTGAGTTTGGCCTTACTACTTTGCTTATATGGTTTTTCTGATGCCTCAGTATTTGGATTTGGCTTGATGCAGGTGCGGACAATGGAGTGCATCCGGCAATTGCTTCTTAGATCAAGCGAAGCTCTCTTCTTGCTTCAGCTTCTCTCACAGCATCATTTAACACGCCTAGTACAGAATTTGGATACTGATACGCAGCAGGCACTTGTTCGTCTGACCTTCCATCAATTGGTTTGTTCCGAGGAGGGTGACCACCTTGCTGCCAGATTCATTTCTGCTTTAATGGAGGTACTGTAAAAGCAAGTTGTAAATAATCATTGAATTACTTTTTCCATCAATTTTGTCAATAACATGACTAAATATTTCGGAAAAAAAAATATTGTGATTGTATATACTACCTCTGGAACTTTTGCTCTAATTTTTTTATCTTCATTTGCTCTTCTCCAGTATTACACTGGTTCAGACGGCAGGGGTACAGTCGATGATATTAGTGCAAGATTACGTGAAGGGTGTCCAAGTTATTTCAGAGAAGCTGACTACAAGTTTTTCTTGGCTGTGGAGTGTCTTGAAAAAGCTGCAGCAACTCCTGATACCCAGGATAAGACGAATCTTGCAAGAGAGGCTTTCAGTTTCTTGAGTAAGTTGCCGGAGTCTGCTGATTTGCAGGCTGTTTGTCGACGATTTGAGGATTTAAGGTCAGTTGACTTTTATTTTTCAGAAGAATTGTATCTTTAGTTGTTGATGATTCAAAAGTAAACTTATGTTTTCTTTATGAATGACTGGACAATTTACAGATTTTATGAAGCCGTTGTTCGATTATCTCTTGAGAAGGCACAGATAGTTGACCCTTCAGGTGATGCTATGAATAATCAAGTTGATGTTGCAGTTCGTGAACATGCACTTGTTAAGCGGGAACGGTGCTACGAGATTGTTATCAATGCCTTACGTTCTCTAAAGGGTGATGCTTCACAGAGAGAATTTGGATCTCCTGGGCGGGCTGCTCCTACACGGCCAGTCCTTGATCAGGCTTCTCGGAAGAAATACATATGCCAAATTGTTCAACTTGGTGTTCAATCATCTGATAGATTATTCCATGAGTACTTGTATCGTGCTATGATCAATCTTGGCCTGGAAGATGAGCTGTTAGAGTATGGAGGTCCAGATTTGGTGCCTTTTCTTCAAAGTGCAGGTCACGGAACTGACCAGGAGGTAGTCCATTGTTTAGCTCCTCTCTTATGCATTCTTTACAAGCGAATTGTAATAGCTCATCAATTATTTTCGTGTTCATCATTAGGCTAAATACCCCAGAGTACACAGAAAATGATAAGGGAGAAATCGCTTCAATTCAACAAAAATAGGAAACTGATGACATTTAAGCCTAATTCAAGATCTGATAGGATCTTATTTGAACAGAAAATTAATAAAAAATCAGGCAATAAGCATCGAGATTTAATAAATCTGCTAACTATGAAGATCCCACACTCACACTTAAGTTAAGGAATAGATGTTATCATTTCTAGCTTGCTTTATAAGAACAATCTAGGTTTCTGAAGTGTCTTCATGAAGATATCAGCTTTGTGTAGATTCACTTCACCTTGTTCAATTTCTATTTGGATGTAGTGTCAGTCAATTCTAACATATTTCTTCTTGTTATGCTATCACATGTTATATTTTTAACAAGACAATACTGATAGTGAGCTTGCTATCATTACATAGTCTAGTTTTGCTATCATAATTTAGTTTAGATCTATCATCAACCTTTGTGACCACACAACTTCACATAGTGCCTGTGAATTGCTCTAAACTCTAGTACCGCTTCCATCCAATACTCTTACTTTCTTTCTCCATTTTAGCATTTTCTTCAAATATTAGTATGGTACTTAGTTTTGAACTATCTTTGGCATCACTAGCCCTATCAATGTCCACTGATACTTTCAGGGTTTGTTTGTTTGTCGGCAGATTACAAATACAGATTTTTTTTTCAAAATTTTTTTATAACAAATTATTTATAAAGAATTAGATATTAATAAAAAAAAAAAAAGTTAGTAGTTCTCATTAAAAGATTAAATAGATCAAATATAGATAAAATATAAATGTAAATCGAACATATTTACATATATCATTTTAAAAAAAAATGTAGATATAGATGAAAACAGACCATCCAAACACACCTTTAGGCTTCGTTCTTAATCTTTTCAAACGACAATCCTTTCAGGGAGGTCACTTTAGGCATTTGAGAATTTGCTGGTAAGGAATTCACGAGTGTCATGAGGGAAACCATGAGTTTTATGGGCATATTCCTCCTAGCTATGATAATCTTTAGCTTTTGCAAATTATTCTTTCCTTTATGTACATATATTTTGTTTCTTAAGATATCTCCTAGAGTTTCAATTTCCTTTGTTAAAGGATGTTGTATGTATTTTTGCTTATAAAGAGGCTGGGTGCATCCCCTGTAATCAATTGATAAAGAGACATTTTCTTCATCCTTTTCTTCATGGTGCCAAAGCAGATTCTTCTTGAGAACTGTACTTCCTGTTGTTCCTCCATTTCAGAGTAACCTTACCTTTCATTGATTAATCTTTCAGCCTTCATTGCCAGTTTTAATCCAATTGTCCACCATAGAGAACCAAAATTAGAATGCATTTTCAACGCATGATTTGAACTAACAATTGAGTAGTCCACCATAACCTAACAAACCAAACAACAATCCCTTTTTGTCGGAGATAACTCTAGGGTAACTATTAGTGACCTTCAAATTATGGCTCTGTCTCATCAACTAGATTAAACCATTTATTCATTCTGAAACTATGTTGTTCAAAATCTAGTAGGGGAAAAAATCAATTGTCTTGTGGCATTAGACCTTATTATAGGCTATACTTAGAATGCAAATATTATAGACTTGTAAAATAATATCGTAATTAATGATGTGTTATGTATTCTCACCTTGTATATAACCTTTTTGTATTTGATTCACTCAAGATGACCTCTGTTTCTCCACTTGGATGTTGAGTATTCAACAATGATGTCATGGTTTTAGGCATCCATGATTCCTATTATTGCAAAGTTTAACATGTTTCTCTCTTTGGCTCGTGACATTTGGGAGACTTTGAAAGAAAGCTATACCAAAAAGAAAAGGATAGTGCCACAATATATGAGTTAAGGAATAAATTGCTAGCTTGTGTGGGAGTAAAATTGTTATTGAATACTGCTGAAGGGGTTGTGACTTGAAGTAGATCATGGTCAAGTTCCAAAAATGGAATGTCTCCAAGACGCATACTCTTGTGAATTATATTGAAGAGACTTGCATTATTGAGTTTCTTGCAGGTCTTAATTCTGAATTTGATCTAATATGAAGTTTCATCTTAGGAAAGAGGAAAGAAAGTTGCAAAATGTTGATCAGGTTTAGGCAATGCTATATGAAATTTAGATAATGTCAAAGTTGTCTCAAAATTAAGATTTCAACAAAGATGAGTTGTGGTGTATACTCAGTTACTCACCATATGAAAGGAAACTGCTTTAAATTGCATGGCACAGCCAATGTTCTGGCTAAGATTGTTCTCCTAAAAATTTAAAGGGAGAGCAATTGACTCAACAAGGGAAGCAACATTAACATCAACCAAGGAAGAGCGTCTCACTAGTCGAATCTACATATGAGACACCTAAGCCGTACAACTAAGACCTGAGTTAAGTAAGGGGAAATTTGTTGATTGAAAGATTTACTTGGCTCTTTCTAAAACTTCTAGTATTGGTTAGTGTTTGATATCCTCTTCCTTTAAAATTAAGATCTTTTCAATCTTATATTTTAAAGTTAGATTATGATATGATTATAGTGGTAAATGGATTTGCAATTCCTCTTAAAGGCCTTGGTGATGGTTATATCGGATCTAATTTCAAAATAAAAAAATGTTCTTGTCATTCCTAAGCTCATCATTAACCTCTTATCAGTTGACCTAATAACGAGGATCCAAATTGCATGGCCGCTGCGGCATTTTTCAAAATTGCATTGTTATGCATTACGTTATTGAGGGCCTTACTTCTAAGAAGGTGATTGGAATTCTAAAGACTAAGATTTATTATATACCTTGAGAGCATGGATAATCTACACACTGCAAAGGCTTAGTTTGAGGCTGAATTCATTAAGAACCCTGCATAAGAACTGTCAGATATTTGGACTCACCATGGTTGCATGGGTCATCCTTCTTTCAGCTACTATGAAATAATGTTTTCTTCATTGTTTCAAGGAATTCTGCTTCCTATTTTCATTGTAATCTATGCTGTCTTGCAAAACACTGTAGACATCTGTTTCTTAATAATGTTTGGGGACATCCAAGAAACCTAATGCAAATACAAAATGGTTCATGATATTTATAAATGGTTATATTTGAGTCATTTAGTTCCTTCCTAAGAAAAAGTTTGAAATTTCCTTTGTTTTATAGAACTTTTATAGGTGGGGGTGGTGGGGCAGGATGTGAATATGTTAAAAGGCATTGTTCATGAGATATCTAGTATTGAAACCCCACAAAATAATAGTGGTCAAAAGGAAAAAACCATGGCTAACTCGACAAATTTTGCTCCATCTAATGGCCTATCTTTTATTTGGATGAAGCTATTTTAACAGCTACTTATCTCATACCCCCATCTAATGGATTCCACATAAAGAATCCCATAATGAGACCAATTTCTTTGTCCTGTTGTGACAATCGAATGCTTTTCATCGAGAGATTTTGGATGTCCAGTGTATGTGCAGATTCATAAATTACACGAAAGGGTTATTAGTGTTATCATTCCTTAAATACAAACATTTTGTTTCTATAGACGTTATTTTTCTTGGAAATGAATCTTACTACATTGCCTATGAACTAACTACACACACAAAAGGGTTATAGATGGACTTACAATTTCTACTACATTCTCATGAGAAAGGATAACTCTAGACTGAAACAAAGTCAAGAGCCTAATCTTGGTAAGGATTTTATGTATGTAAATTTTGACGATATTGATTCATTTATAGTTGTAGATTTGCCCTATTGCCTTGAAGAAAGGGACATAAATGTGTACCAAACATCCTATTCCTAATTTCATATCTTATGTATGATTGTCTTGTTAGCATGGTGGCTTTTATCACAATCGACTCTATTGGACTTGACAAAATATAAAAGAAGAAAATTGTATCAGAAATATGAGAAGAATGAATTATATTTTTGTTAATTAATAGATTATAATAAACATCAAATATATATAGACAATGTGTTTGTGGTAGGTGTATCAATGCTCACCTAAAACATCATTAATTATTCTCTCTAAAAAGTAAAAAGAAAAAATATTTTATAAAAAGTTACAACTCAACACTCCTCTTAAACCTGAGGAATAGATGTCTATCATTCCTAGCTTGGAAATAATTTCATTGAAGCTTTTGCACCGTTCAATCCCTTTGTCAAAACATCAGTAAGTTGTTCTCTTAAGGGAACATATAACATCCAAATTAGGCCTTTCTCTAACTTTCTTTAATAAAATATCTGTCAATCTCAATGTGTTTTGTCCTATTATGCTGTACAGGATTACAAGCAATGTTAATTGCTGATTTATTGTCATTGTAAAGCTTCATAAGTCTCCTATTTGATTTTTAAGTTATTTAGAATGATTTTTATAACAACTCACAAGTCCACGGGCAATTGCTGTAAATTTTGATTCTGCAATTGATCTAGCTGCAACGTTCTCTTTTTTACTCCTTCATGTTAGCAGATTTTCCTCAAGAAGTGCACATTAACTTGAAATTGACTTTCTATCCACCACTAATCCTGCACAATCTGCATCAGTATAGGCTTCTAATGTGAGACCGTCACTCTTCCTGAGTAAAACCCCCTTTCTTGGATTTCATTTAAGATAATGCAAAACCTTATAAGCTGTGTGTAGATGAGAGCTTCTTATGTCATGCATGAACTGACTTATCACACTCATAGCATATGCTATGTCAGGTCGGGTATGTGCAAGGCATATGAGTTATCCGACTAATTTTTTGAAACAACTTTCTATCGACTGTCGGCTTTTCTTTTGCTTCTCCAAGTTTTTTATTGTGATTTATTGGTGTAAAAACTGGTTTACACCCTATCATTCTTGTTTCCTTCAAGAGATCAAGCACATATTTTTATTGTGATATGAAAATCCCTTGAGCTGAGTAAGCTACCTCACTACTGAGGAAATACTTTAATTTCCCAACATCTTCCAACTCAAATTCTTTTGTCAGTTGTTGTTTTAACTCCTGCTTCTCCTTCTCATCATTCCCCATTTCCCAACATCTTCCAACTCAAATTCTTTTGTCAGTTGTTGTTTTAACTCCTGCTTCTCCTTCTCATCATTCCCCATTACTATAATATCATCAACGTACACTAATAGTATAGTTACTCTCCTTAAGGCCGAGTGCTTGATGAATAGTGTGTGGTCATCTTGGCTTTGTTTGTAACCTGAAGCCTTCATGACTTCAGTGAATTTACCAAATTAAGTTCTAGGAGATTGCTTTAATCCATAGAGTGCTTTTTTTAGCGTGCAAACTTTATTGCTTAATTTTTCCTCTCCAAACCCTGGTGGAATGTTTATGTAAATTTTTTCATCTAAATCTCCATTTTTTACATCACACTGCAGAAGTGACCAATCAAAATGAGCTGGTAAGGATAATAAAATTCTTATAGTATGCATTTTTGCCACTAAAGCAAAGGTTTCCTGATAATCAACTTCATATATTCCCTTTTATTACTAACCTTACTTTGTATCTCTCAAATGTTCCATCTGCTTTATGTTTCAAACCGTATAGCCACTTATAGTCCACTATGTTCTTTCCTCTAGGCCTATTAACAACTTCCCATGTCTTGTTCTTTTCTAAGGCTTTCGTTTCCTCTCTCATGGTGTTTCTCTACTCTCTTTCTGATAATGCCTCAGATATTGTATTGGGTATAGAAATGGTATTTAGGCGTACTATAAAGTTTTTGTATGTTGGTGATAAGTGTTTGAGATATACATGGCTAGATATTGGATATAATGGTTTTTTGGTGCATTCTCTGGTACCTTTCCTAACAACAATAGGAAAGTCTAGGTCATCTAGTGGATTACTTGATGTTTCAACTGATTTTGTGTGTAAAGGTGAGTCATATCTTACCGTCATCTCATTTTCTGAGTTACCGTCATCTCATTCTTAGAGTTTAAGTTGGATTCTTGGATTTATGTAAGTTCTGGAACAGCTTTTTTCTTGAGTATACTTGAGTAAACCTTGAGAAATCATGAGTGACTTCAGTAGGAACAGGAGATGACATCGAATCAATAGAAGAATTAGAAGACTTTGATGTAACTGGCTTGGAGGATTTAATAACATGAGTTGGAATGTCAAGTGGTGCAAAGGACTCATAGGTATTATCATCTATCATTGAAATCTCTCTCTGAAGAGGGGTTTTGGAGAAGAAAGGTGTATTTTCAGAAAAATGTGACATCTGTAGAGGTGTAAAATTTTTTAGATGAGCGGTCGTAGCATTTGTATCCTTTTTGAGTTGATGAGTAACCAATGAAGACACATTTGACTGCTCGAGGATCTAATTTGTCTCTTTGATGATTGTGCACATGAACAAGGGCAGTGCATCCAAATAGTCTAGTTGTGAGGCCATTTGAAATATGGAAATGAGGATGGAATCTTGTAAGAATCTCCATAGGACTCTTGTTTTTCAAAAGTCGTGAAGGAAGCCTTTTTATCATGCGTGTAGTAGTAAGGATAGCCTCTCCTTAGTAAGACTTTGGGATATTTCCTTGCAAAAGTAAAGCTCGGTTTGTGTTGAGTAAGTCTATTTTTTCTTTCAGCTACCTCATTTTTTTAAGATGTATTAATGCATGATGACTCATTAATAATGCCATGTGATTGAAAGCATGGTGACAAAATTTGGTTAAAGTGGTCTTTAGCATTATCTGTCAGAATCCTTTTTATTTTTAACTCCAAACTGGTTTTGGATCATTGAGTGAAAATTGGATACAACAACACTAACATCTGATTTTTGTTTAAGAAGGAAAAGCCATGTAACTCGAGTACAATCATCAATCATGGATACAAACCAATGAGCTCTAAAAACATTAGGTACAATAGAAGGATCCCATATGTCATTGTGTATCAAATTAGAAGGATGAGAACTTCTTTTATTGCTAATAGGAAATGACACACGGGTGTGTTTTGTCAATTCACAAACATCACAATCCAACTAAGAGATATCTAATCTTTTAAACAAGCGAGAAAACATAATTTTCAAAACTCTAAAAGATGGATGTCTTAAGTGTAAATGATGCAGCCAAATTGTATCTTTATTAAAAATAATGATTGAGAAATGACATAGAAACATTACTCATGGTATTCTGAGACAATTCAATGTAATAAAGGCCATTCCTTTCCTTAGCAAATCCAATTTTCCTCCTTGAGATCTAGTCTTAGTGAATATAGCCAGACATTGAAAAAACAACTCGACAATTAAGGTAATTAATAAGTTTTTGAACAAAGATAAGGTTGGCCGATAATTTTGGTACATGGAGATCATCTTTAAGGACAATTGAAGGTGTAATATAAATATCTCTTAATCTAGCAACAGTAACAAGGGCACCATTTGCTAATAAAATTTTCTTTTTGTTAGGTACGGAGTACGGATGACAAAGTTGTGAGGATTGGGTCATGTGGTCTGTGGCTTTGGAATCAATAATCCAAGAACTGATAAACTTATTAGAGGGTTGCATATCATAAGAGATTAAAGATTAACCTGAGAGAGTTAATAAACTTGCTTGGGAAGGCATCTCAAGGTATCTTAGCAACTTTTTAAACTTTTCACACTCTTCACTATTGAATCCTTTCATCTTTGAGGCTTCATTAATCTTGGTTTGACTGGTCAAGTTAGCTTGAAGTCTTGTACTACCAGTATTGGTGGTTTTGGAAGTGGGCATAATGATCAATTGAAAAGATAACTAAAATGGAATAATCAATTGGTTGTAAAGTTGACAATAATCAAGGGTGCAATTAAGGTTTCCAAATGGTTGTAACAAGAATGGTAAAGAGGGATGATGACAATGAAGGCTACTCTTAAAGAGGAAGAAATCTTAGAAAAAAGCACTATGGCTTTAATACCATGATTAAATATAAAAGAAGAAAATTGTATAAAAAATATTAGAAGAATCAATTGCATTCTTGTTGATTAATAGATTACAAGAAACATCATATATATAGACAATGTGTCCATAGTAGGTGTACTGATCCTCACTTAACACATCATTAATTATCCTTGCTAAAAAGTAAAAGAAAAAATATTTTACAAAAAGTTACTACTCAACAGATCTTCCTTGTTCCTTTTAGTGAGCGTCATAGGATAAGAATTGGATAGGGACAGACTCTTTAGAGAAGAACAAAATGTTAGAAATAATAAAGCTTCTTACGAGTAAGAAAGCAATAGGGTGTAAATGGAAATACACTTTGGCAAAAAAAAAAAAAAAATGGAAATACGCATTAAATTACCAGGCATATGCTTTTTTGGAAAGATTGCCCATGCATATAGAATTGATTTTTATGAGACCTTTGCTTATGTGGCTAAGATAAGCACTGTGAGATCCTTTCTCTCCTTGTAGCTAACTTTAATTGGGAACCTCAATGAATTCAATATGAAGAATGCTATATTGTATGGGGAGCTTGAAATAGGAAGTCTAGGATTTGAGGGATTTATGGCTAAACCTCAAGTGTGTAAGTTGAAAAGGTCATTTTCTGGCTTAAAAGTAATAATCACCTTGGGCTTAGTTAAGAAAGTTCACATAAGCAATCTTGAAAATGGAATATAAGTGAAGCCAAGGTGACTATTCTTCACTTGTCAAGTACTCAAAGGGAGGGCATCTTTCAACATTGTTTTTTAAGATCACATAACTATCACAGAAGATGATGTTATGGAAAGAAGAAATCTTATTAAAATTGTTGGGAATTTGAAATTTAAGATCTAGAAATTTATGGTACTTTTATGGGAATTGAAGCAACATTTTGAATAAGGATCTTCCTTCCCCCAAACCCCCCCCCCCCCAAAAAAAAAAAAAAAAAAAAAATCATGTTGGGGTGTTTTTGTTTTCCTTCCTTCTTTCTTTTGTCTTTAAGAAATTGTACCTTGGATTTTTTGAAAGGAAATAGAAAACTTTAATTTAAGGGAAAAGGGTGATTATAGATGAGAGCCAATATCAAAGGATTTTGGGAAGATCCATCTAGTTGGTTCATAGCTATTTGATGTAGGCAATGCAGTAGGAAATTGTAAGCTAGTAATATACCTTGTAATCAATTGATTAAGTGTCTGTTTGTTCATCCTTTTCTTTTTTGTATTGACATGCTTTTGCATTAGGAGCATGCACTACTTGGCTCACTATGCTTCAGTCGTGCAGTGTTGGGCCATGTAAGAGGGAAATATATAAGTATTTGTAGTGGGTGGATCCAATTGCAGTGGTTACGTGTGTGTGGTGTGCATCTCACGTGACATGTGATCTCAAAGGAGTGACGGGAAACATACTTAAGGAATGATTAAAAGGAAGATAGTAGGGATGAGGAGTAGACACTCTTAGGAAGCTTGAATGCACTAGTGACTAGTAAAGGAACTATATAGTATAAGCTCCTCTGTTATAGAAGGGAGACAGTATGTTGTTTGCTTTGAGTTTTGTTTAATCTTTTCTAAAAGCATTTTGGCATGAAATCATTTTTCTTTCAGTTTCTCAATTCGTCAAATAAGGAAGAACTTGCGTATACATAGAGTTTGACTTTTGATGACGTCTTTTACATGTAGAGACAATCAACAAGTAGGATAAGTTTTCTTATTGATGGATTCTTACACATGGGTTCTATAGTTCGTGGAAGACCTCTTTAAATGTGTGGGTTTTTTTTGAAAAAGGTTGAGATCATATGAGTTAGTCGGATCCAACAGTATTTGCTCAAGTCCAACATGCCAAATTTCCTTAGTTATCGAAATTTTATGGATTTAACTCTTTAGACCTTATCATTCAGTCAAAAAAGTCAAGACCTAATGCCTTTAAGACCCGCAATTTAGATTTAGGCTTCCACAATATTCTAATGCTATTAATTAACGAAAAAAAATATTCTAATGCTATTAGTGTCCTCTATCTACTTTAGGATTGTTATCATTAGCTTTCATCTTTCAATTGTACTTTAGTGCAGTCTTTTTTGGTTTAGGACTAAGCAACCTGATCTCAATTAGTAGATCTGGTATATTATATTGAGATAGAACTTCTAGTCATCTCAACCTGTAGGGAATACTTTAGGTTCATTGGCTCATTCACTTGAAATTGAAATTTGATTTCTATCTTTAGAACTTTTATTTCCATGTTATAATCACCCATTGTGATTATATCATTCATGTACACAATTAACATTGACTTCTTGCCATCTGTATCTCTTTTCACAAATAAAGTCTTATTAGCCTTACCCTAAACACATCTAGTAGAGCTGAATTGGGTCTCTTAAACCTAGCTCTTTGCGATTGTTTGAAGTCATAAAGTGACATCGCTCCACTCATGTTGGGATCCTTTATACCGAGTGGAATTTTCATGTAAATTTCCTCTTTAAGATTCCTATTTACATGGATGCTTTGCATCTACTTAATGTCATAGCCAATCTAGATTCACTGCTAAGCACAAAGTTCTTGAATTGATTTTATCTTTGTGGTAGGGGCAAAGTTTTTGTTTTTGTTTGTTTTCTTCCTTTAATTTTTAATCAATTCCATACATTCATGTATATCCTTAAATCACTGAGCATGCCTTATACCTCTTAATACTACCACTTGCTCCATGCTTCCCTGTTAGTACTCATGTGCTTTCCATTACATACTTGTTCTTGGCAATTCAACTAATTTCTAAGTTTCATTTTCTAAAGGGCTTCCATAATTACTGCCCTTTTCATTTCATTTTCCAAGGATCTAAAGATCAGGAAACTTAAAAAGTTGTGCATGGAGGAGTAACAGGGCCCTCAGCATGCTGGTATGACATGGAAGCAATCCCATGGCACTCCTCCATTTTATGGATTCCTCTATAGAATGTCTCCAGGAGTATTTAACCAGAACAAATGCTTTTGATGGAATAGATAAGAGGAAGCACGAGGTTTCATTTTTTCAAATGTGACCTGATATGGTCCGACAATTTAGAGTAAGAAAAGAAGATAATACGAAGCAAACCGAGATTGAGCTTACCAGAATTAGGTAAAAACAGCTCCTACAATCTCCCTCAACTTTGTTATAGAATTTCTGTTTTTTTTTTTTATCTTTACATGACAAATTCTATTTATACTCATCGTAACTAACTAACCAAATGCCAGCTCATCACACACACACTCCCTCCTATACATGTGCCAGCTCAGCACCTACTTACACACTACTCCTGAGCTATTAACTAACTACTACACTAGGACAATTATTTATGTGTAGTAACTAACTCTTAACCTTTGTACTATAAACTTGTAGTAAAGGTCTTTGCACCCTTGGTAATGTATCAATACTACCATCTTGAAGATTGTCCTTGTCCTCAAGGACAAAGTCAGGAAATTGCAACTTAATAGCTTCTGTGTCTTCCCATGTGGCATCCTCAATAGAAGTGTCAGACCAATGTATAAGCACTTGAGGAACTTCCAACCCATGCCGCACTTCATAACGTCTGCCCAACACTTGGAGAGGATAAGAAATTTCATCAGCTTCTCTAGCGATCAAATCCGTAGGAAGGTCCTTACAAATAGGAAAAGAGCCATGTGACTTCTTGAGAAGAGACACATGAAAAACTGGATGTAGCTTGCAATGCTGTGGTAGCTGCAACTTATAGGCTACATTTCCCACTCTATTAACAATGCGAAAGGGACCATAGAATTCGAGGAGCCAACTTGGACATAGTTTTTGTCCCTAGTTTTGTTTGTAAGGATCCACGTAGCTTTAAGAAAACCCAATCACCCACAGCAAATTCCACTTCCCGACGTTTCTTATTTGCCACTGTACAATTGCGGAGCTGAGCACGCTCCAAATTGAACCTTAATCTGCGTAACATAGAATCCCTGGATGTGACAGCTTCCCTTACAGCATCATTAGAAATCTCCTTATGAACATAGATAGGTAAAGAAGGTGGAGGGCGTCCGTAAACTATTTCAAAAGGAGTCATCTTAGAAGAAGAATGATAGGAAGTATTATAAGAAAATTCCGCCCAACTTATCCAATTAGCCCATGCGTGAGGAACTTCAAAAGTGAAACAACGCAAATAGCATTCCAAGCATCTATTTAAAACCTCGGTTTGACCATCCGTTTCCGGATGGTAAGCCGTGCTAAAGTGCAATCTTGTTCCTTGTAAAGAGAATAACTCTTTCCAAAAACCACTAATGAACAACGGATCCCTATCACTGACAATTGTCCTCGGAAAACCATGCAACCGAACCACTTCCTTCATAAAAACTTCGGCCACTGATTTGGCTGTGTAAGGGTGTTTAAGTAACAAAAAATGCGCATACTTGGAGAAACGATCCACCACCACCAGAATAACATCAAAATTTCTTGACCGAGGTAAACCCGAAATGAAGTCCATAGAAATATCATCCCAAATAGCTTGAGGAATAGGAAAAGGATGGAGCAACCCAGCAGGAGCTAAAGTTTGAACTTTATTGCGCTGACAAACAGCACAAGAAGCAACGAACTTAGCCACATCACCCTTCATACCTACCCAATAAAGATGAGAAAGCAGTCGTCTATAGGTTTTGACAAAACTAGCGTGTCCCCCAATAGAGGAAGAGTGGAACTCATGTAAAAAGAGTTGCACCCATGAAGAATTGGCAGGAATAACCAATCTATCATTATAATAGAGAGTTTCTTGGACCAAACGAAAACCACGACCTGCCCTTTTCCTTCACGTAACAATTGAATCCTACTAGAAAGGAAAGGATCCTTAAGGACATCAGTTCGAATGGCATCCATATCAGTCCAAATAGGACCTGATATACCAAATAAATCAACTTTGTCCTCAAACTGTCGTGACAAGGCATCCGCTGCCCTATTTGTATGGCCTGCCTTATAGAGAATATCAAATTCATAACCCAATAACTTGGCCAACCAATGCTGCTGATTTGGTGTAGCAATACGCTGATGAAGTAAGTGACGCAAGCTTTTCTGATCAGTGTGGACAATAAATTTGCGTCCAAGGAGATAAGGACGCCAATGAGTAATAGCTAGGACCAAAGCCATAAGTTCTTTCTCATAAGTGGATTTAGCTATATTCCTGTCAGATAAGGCTTTACTAAAATAGGCAATTGGTCGTTTGTTTTGCATCAAAACTGCCCCAATACCTGTACCCGATGCATCACATTCGATTTCAAATGGCTGAGCAAAATTTGGAACAGCCAACACAGGAGCATTAACCAAGGCTTGCTGCAGGAGTTTAAAAGATTCAAGGGCAGAATCATTCCACTCAAAAGCATCCTTCTTAAGTAAATTAGTTAAAGGCCGAGCCAATTTGCCATAGTTGCAAATAAACTTACGATAATACCCAGTAAGCCCCAAGAAGCCACGGACTCCTTTTAGCGTAGAAGGTATAGGCCACTCCAACACTGCTTTAACCTTGGTAGGATCCATGGCACACCATTAGCTGAGATAAGATGCCCCAAATATTCCAAAGTTGGTTGGCCAAAAATACACTTTTTCATATTAGCAGTAAATGAATGAGTGGACAGCAAATTTAAAACAATTCGCAAGTGATCCAAATGATCCTCCATAGTGGCACTATAGACAAGAATATCATCAAAGAAGACCAACACAAATTTTCTCAAATAAGATCGAAATAACTCATTCATTGTAGATTGAAATGTAGCAGGGGCATTGGTAAGGCCGAATGGCATGACCAAAAATTCATAATGCCCTTGATGAGTTCTAAAAGCGGTTTTGAAAACATCACTAGGACAAACACGTATTTGGTGATAGCCCGCTTTTAAATCAATTTTAGAGAAAATAGTCGCACCAAACAACTCATCTAACAATTCCTCAACCACTGGAATTGGATACTTATCAGGAACTGTGGCCTCATTCAAGGCACGATAATCGACACAAAAGCGCCATGACCCATCTTTTTTTTTTAACCAAAATGACCGGACTAGAGAAAGGGGAAGTGCTGTCACGAATTATCCCAGCATCCAACATTTCCTTCACAAGGCGCTCAATCTCAGTCTTTTGGATTTGAGCATATCGATATGGTCTAACATTTACCGGTCCTACACCCGGTTTCAAAGGAATGCGATGATCAGTGGAGCGAGGAGGAGGTAAAACAGTCTTGGTTTCAAAAACATGAGAAAATTCAGATAATAAAGCATCCAGCCTAGGATCAACTATTCCCTCATCCAACACTTTGAGAACCATATCAATCTTCCACAACACACTACATTCATCATCAGTCGTCAAATGCTGCAGGACTTAAAAGTAGTACTCGACTTGTAAAGTAGGATCGCCACTCAACAAGATTTCAGTACCATGATAAGGAATTTTCAAAGTCATGAGATTCCAATCAACCTTAATTTCACCAAGAGTATAACCAAGCTATACCAAGAATGATATCAATGGATCCCAAGTCTAAAACATAACAAGAGACTGTAATGTTAAGACCATTCACTTGCAAAAGTAAGGCTTCACAAAAACCTTGAGATCGAATAATATGACCATCACCTAGTTCAACGGAAAAAATTGAAGTAGGACTTACTTGGAGATTCAATTTCTGAACAAGCCTCTGAGAAAGAAAATTGTGACTAGCACCACTATCAACCAAAATTGTAACATCATGGGACAACAGAATTCCCCTAAACTTCATAGTTCTTGGTTCATTGAAGCCATTAAAGGCAAGAAGAGACAAAGCCATAAGAGTCTCATCACGAGGAGAATCCTCAGTGTGACCCAAATCATCAGGATCATGTCCATTGTCAAGTAAACAGTTCAAGGACTGATTACTATCATCTTCCAAAATCACGACACGCAAAGATTTATTAGGACACTTATGAGAAGGAGTATAAGGTTGATCACAATGAAAACAAAGGCCACGCTTCTTCTTATCCAAATATTCATTATAGGACATCTGTTTAGATAGTTTGGAGCCACCAACTCGAGAAACAACATTACTACCCATAGATGGACTCATCACCGAAGAAGTAGAACCTGATAATTTCTTATCAGTCCAAGGAGTACCTCCAATAGTCGGAGATTGTCGCCAATTCGAAACCGAAGGAGTGGAATGAGACTGAAACGAATTCCGGAGAAAAGGAGTAGATCGAGTACTGAACATAGAAGGATTAGGTCGAGTAATAACATGATTAGATCGAGAAAAACCCCCTGTCTCAACCTTACGACCATCAGGAAGAAGAAATAAGCCAAAATCATATTCCTTTTCAATATTTGATGACAGCTCCATAGCCATGGCCAAGGAAGAAGGTTGAAACGTCTTAACACGAAGTAAAATATCTTCGCGTAAACCTCCAAGATAGTAACCTAAGAGTTGAAGTTCTGTCATATCAGGAGCTTGAGAAGTAATAGCTTCAAAATCCTCAATATACGAAGCTATAGTAGAGTGTTGGCGTAATGTTGAGAGACTCTCATAAGGATTAAGAACCGAATGACCACCATAGCGCAACAATAATTCACGTTTCAACTCCGGCCAATCCAGATTAGGTAAACGGCGTTTAAGCATCTTCAACCAATACACCGTACGACCTCTCATGAACATAGACACAAGAGGAACTCGCCGATGAGGCTGAGTACGATGAATCTCAAAATACTGTTCGGCTAAAGTAATCCAATGAACCGGATCGACTCCATCAAACTCCGGTATAGTAATAGTCTCAGCATTACGTTTATAATCATCGTCATCAAAAAAATCGGATCCAACAGTTGAAGGATCTTTCACGCCAATGTCCTGTTCGACAGCAGGTCGAACAGAGGTACCAGACGAAGTATTCGTCGAAGGTATTCCTCCACGAGAATTGCGTAACAATTCGTGTAACATCGATTGAATAGAAGCAATCGAACTATTAGTGTCACGAATTTGTTGTTGCAATTCGGAAACGCTGCCACGCATTTCCTCTCCGATCTCTTTAATATCCTTCTCCACGGAATCGAGGCGACCTTCCATACGTGTCATAGCTCGCGGAAGAGAAATCCACAGACGGCGCCAATTTGATATGGTCCGACAATTTAGAGTAAGAAAAGAAGATAATACGAAGCAAACCGAGATTGAGCTTACCAGAATTAGGTAAAAACAGCTCCTACAATCTCCCTCAACTTTGTTATAGAATTTCTGTTTTTTTATCTTTACATGACAAATTCTATTTATACTCATAGTAACTAACTAACCAAATGCCAGCTCATCACACATCTCCCCTCCTATACATGTGCCAGCTCAGCACCTACTTACACACTACTCCTGAGCTATTAACTAACTACTACACTAGGACAATTATTTATGTGTAACTAACTCTTAACCTTTCTACTATAAACTTGTAGTAAAGGTCTTTGCACCCTTGGTAATGTATCATGACCTAGCAAAGGATTGAACTCTGATCAGACTTTGGGTGGCCTTCCACAGTTAGCTTCATGCTGTCATGCATCCACTATTTGGGATAAGGGAATCATGCTTTACAAACTTTCCAGTGGAAAAGAACAGTTGCTTCCATTGTTTATTATATTTGGAAGGAGATGAATGGTCGGAGACTCAAAAGTGTGGTACTAAAAACAGAGAATGTCTTTAGGAGAACACCTACACTATCATGTTATAACAGCTTACATTATATAACGATTATAATAAACACTATATAGATAACACATATTAATAGCATGCATGTGTTATGATAAGGTATGTCTTACAGTAATTTTATTTTATCAACACTACTATTGTTCGTTTAACGTACATTTTGTTATAATTACATACATTAGATGTAATAATATGACATACATTTATAACAACATTACTTTAATGTTACAACGATGATTGGCATACTATAATATTAAGTTAATCATGTTATTATAATACATTTTCACTATTTACATTATAATAATAACATGCATTATTATATTGTAACAGCGTACATTGTCATTTTTTCTAGCTTAATAGCCAGAGCTTCATCTTCTGTTGTATTTTCTTGGAATATTGAAGATATACGTTTGGGTTTTTTGTATCTTTTGATGTTCCAGCATTTGCAATTGCTTGAGTTTTTCTGGTGTTTTTTACAGGGTTGATGCCCTTTCTCTTTCAATTTGCAATTTACTAAAAAAAGGGGAAGAAAAATTGATTGTAACCCCCCCCCCAATAAAGCCTAATCCAAAGATTTATTCCATTCTTATTCTAAACAGAAAATTAATAGCACATAAGACAATAAACATCTAGATTAATTAATCCACTAGCTACTTTTCTAACCTGTTAAATGTTGATTAGATGATTAAATTTGAAAGATGCTGCTTTTTCTTGGTCAGTTCCTTTCAATGCTATTAATTTTCATCTGGTGATTTTGCTTCTTGCCTTTTTATTATATCTCAACTAAGCATTAGTTTTTGACCTACTGAATTCATGCTGCCTGTGATTGTGAAGGTCCGTGCGAGTTCTGCAGCTTCTTCAGCAGGTCAAATTGGAGGATCCATGCAAACTAATCGGGTTAAGTTCTTAGATCTCCTTGCACGCTACTATGTGTTGAAGAGGCAGCATTTACTTGCAGCACATATCTTACTCCGACTGGCCGAGACGCAGTCTGCTGATGGAGATGTCCCTACCTTGGAGCAAAGGTTGGTTTCTTCTGAAGTGTTTGGTTTTCACTTAGGTGCATAACTTTTTCTAAGCTAATTAGGTTATCAGGAGCAAGGTTTTTATAGATATATAGGGTCACTTGTGTCATCTAACTATCCTAATGTTCAATATGACTGTTGGATGTAACTTTCTTAAGATCTTAGTTAAAAGATATCTTCTAGACCATTGTTTCATATGCAATGGTACTTGGACCTATTATATTCTTTCATATTCCATGTTTCAAGATAGTAGATGCAGTGGACTTGTCCATCATTCTCGTGTCTTGTTATTTTTCATTACATGATAGTTTGTCAGGAAAATAAATTCAAAATATCTTTTTCATGCTTCTCCTGAATTTTTGGTTCGTCATTCCTGTTCTGTTCATGACAGGTACCAATACCTGAGTAATGCAGTTTTACAGGCTAAAAATGCAAGCAGTAATGATGCCTCGCCAATTTCTGCACACTCTTTTGACGGTGGACTGCTAGACTTGCTTGAGGGTAAGCTTGCTGTTCTCCGATTTCAGATTAAGATCAAGGAAGAATTGGAAGCCACAGCTTCCAAGTTTGAATCATTGCCCGGGCCATCTGATTCTTCCCAAAATGACACTGTTGCTACTGACACCAACCGTGCAAATTCTGCACGTGAAAAGGCCAAAGAGCTATCATCAGATTTGAAGAGCATTACCCAGCTTTACAATGATTATGCTGTTCCATTTGAGCTTTGGGAGGTATGACTTTTCATTGCTGTGAATTTTCTTTTGAGTAACAAATATAACTTTGGCTTATATTTGTATTTCATACTTATGCTTATGAATAAGATGCCATATCTTAATGCTTATCACATGGAATTAATTGAGTTGACTGATGATGTGGGAACTTGAATTTGGGACCTACTGCTTCCTATCATGTTGGTTTTGGAATATAACAACCGGCATTGAAAGTTAAGTTGGTAGATATTTGTGTAGTTTTACCTTTTGCAGTTGTCTTGTAACTTGAAATTCTGTAATGTTCAATGAGCAGGGCATACTTTTGTCATTTCATTAACATTTAAGATAATGTAAACAGTTTCTGCTAGATTTTGGGAGAACCCCAGGGTCTGGCCATTCACGTGACATCATAGAACAGCCATATAGGAGCTCTGGTGTCTCACCTATGCTGTTTACAGAGCTATGCTTATTAGGTAAAAGTATATTTAGTAAACTTGTAATTATTTGGTCTATATGGTACTTTTGTGTTAATCACTTTATAGTTCTTTGTACCATGCTACAACCGTGCTGTAGTGAGTGGGTCCTATTCTAGATCACATCCATCCTAGCAGAACCCACAATTCATGTACCTTACTTTGTGAGTGAAGTTGCTGGTGCTGGGCTATGTATTCCCTTTCAAGAGTTCTTATGATGATAACTAGCTCGCTAGGCACTAGGAATAAGAAGTCTCTATTTGAGTCAAGGGATCCCCTTTGTAATGAAGTGACATATTTCAATGATGGTGATGACTTATTTTGATTGTCTTGTCAAAACTTGTTGGCGGAATTTTATTGGTGCTGTTGTTCAATGCTCCCCTGAATAATTTTGCAATTTAATTATATATTTTGGTCCTCCCCTAGGTCCTAATTATGCAATTCCATTTTAAATATGCATGGTTTTATTTCTTGCTGTCAGATATGTCTGGAGATGCTGTACTTTGCAAACTATTCTGGTGATGCTGACAGTAGCATTGTTAGAGAAACTTGGGCAAAACTTATTGATCAAGCTATTTCACATGGTGGCATTGCTGAGGCCTGTTCTGTGCTCAAGAGAGTTGGTTCTCATGCATATCCAGGAGATGGAACTGTTTTACCTTTGGATACTCTATGTCTTCACCTTGAGAAGGCATCATTGGTTTGTTTTCTTAAATATATGAGCAACTTGTTTAAAATACCCAAGTATTTACAAACAGGCATACAAGAAATGTTTTTCCAAAAAAGTTTCTTATCCCATGTTTTTTTTTGCCCCCCCTTTGCATAGGAGAGGTTGAATGCTGGCATTGAACTTGTCGGGCATGAAGATGTTGCAAGGGCACTGATTGCTGCTTGCAAGGGTGCCACTGAACCTGTTTTGAATGCTTATGATCAATTGTTATCAAGTGGAGCAATATTGCCATCACCTAATCTGCGGTTGCACCTTCTCCAGTCAGTGCTAGCAGTTCTTCGTGAGTGGGCAGTATCTGCATTTGCACAGAGAATGAATACGAGTGTTGTAGGAGCTTCTTTAATTTTAGGACCATATTCACTGGATCAAACAGCAATAGTTAACCAAGGGGTGCGAGATAAGATCACTGCTGCAGCAAACAGGTAAATTTCTTTATTTTTCTTTCTTGTGTCTGTTCTCTTTATATTATGATGAATATGACTTTGTGGTAAAATAAAAAGAACCAACCTTACAAAAGGGGAAAAAAAAAAGGAATAAAATGTATAGACCAGTCTAGGGAATATTTATCATATTCCCTAGTTTCCTGTGAACTTTTATCTTGCAATGTTTTCGTTTCAGTATTTGTGGCCATTTAATGCTGTGTTTCATGCAACAGCGGCTTTCATTTTCAGCTGGAAACCTCTGTTTCCGGATCATATTAATACAATGCTAGGTATTACACACACCCACGGCCCCCTCCCAAAAAAAAAAAAAAAAAAAAAAAATTCTGCCTTATGATTTTGGTCTTCTGTTTTTCTATGTTGGCTTTTATAATGATGTTCGCTTTCCGCGTTCCTTACTTATCAGATTTTGTCAATCAAATTTTATATTTGCATATAAAAAACCTATTTGCATCGACAATCCTAGAGATTTTCACTCTAATTGATTACCTTTTACTTGTCACTTGTTGAGAAAAATTTCTTTATTTTAATTGCTGTCTAAGCATCAATTTGCATCCTAGCTTACCAGAACAATTCATTTGAATCAACTGTAATCGCAAACCTTACATGGAATTGTTTGAATAGTTTACAAGGCTGCTTACTTTCTTTTCTTTCCCACATGTGGGCCATAATTTTTATTTAATAAAAAGAAGGTGCGTGTGTTAATGTACCTGGGTAATAAATACCTTTTTATGCAACCATATGCAATACATTACTTGTCCTGAAGTTCAAGACAAACTCCAAAACCTTAAAAAAAAAAAAAAAAAAAAAAAGAAGTTGCCAGGTAAACTAGGATTGTGATTAATAAAACACTGAGTTTTCAATGATAAAAATTTGCTTAAATACTATTAAAAACTTTCTTATCCATTACCAAAAAAGAAACTCTTCTATTTCTTTCTTTAAAAATACCAAGAAAAATTACGACACCTAAAAGAATTTTGGCTGGTGAAATTTTTAGACCCAAAGCATTTTGGATATTAATTAATTAGTACAGATTGTTGACTAAATTGTGGTATAATCAGCTGGTCAATTGACTTATCTATAAATGTGTAGAAGCATTCTCTTGAATCATCAAGTCTATTGTTCTCTTGATAGTACAGAGAACATCCCATTCAGGCATTGAGTCTTCTTGAATCTATTTTGTACCAAGCAAAGAATCCACTTCAATATTAATGTTGGACTAAGAGCACAATTCTAAATGACCTTTTGTTGATTGACATATGTGCTAGCTGTAGGAATTAAATATTATGTTGACTGGATTAAATGTTATGTTGACTGACAATTGACATATGTGTAGGAATTAAATAGTAGATTAGGAGGTTTTATTAGGATTTATTGTCTTTCCTAATATAGTATTTTTGTAATTGTATATAAACACTATGTTATTATGTAAAATATTATTAGAAGGAGAAGAAGAGGAATAATAACAATTATTCTCTACTCCTAAATTCTTCATGGTATCAGAGAGGTCATAATTTTTCAAAACCCTAGAATGCCATAAATTGGGTTTCCTTAGGTTAGGGTCGAAGGTAGTTGACACCATCCATCCCAAAAGGTGTGCCACCAATTTCCGACCGACCCTTGTTTCTTCGACCACCGGAATTGGCGCGTGTGAATGACATGCGCCACCTGAAGCTTTGGCCAACGTCGGCGCATGAGCACTATTCCGGCCACCTTTTTTGTTGGCTTTTGACCAGTTTTGCTCGCCATCCTCTTCCGACACCATCTAGCTATTTTCTAGGAGATTTCGATCAATTTTAAATCGTGATTCTCCCTATTGTTCTTCCTTCGACGCTGTTAGGTTGTTCTGTTGTCTTGATTACTTGGGTTAACTCTTTTTTTTATTTTTGCATTGTAGAAAGTGATAAGAGAATTGCAACCATTAGTACTGATAATCCTTAACTGCAAATTAGCCTTGTCAAGCTTGATGGGAATAATTACCTTGCCTAGTCAAGGTCTTGTTTATTGTTTATCAAAGCTAGGGGAATGCAGGGTTATATTACCAGTGCAAAAGTCAAACCGGCAGCAATTGATCCATCATTCAATCAGTAGGATTTTTGGTAATGGCATGGCTTATCAATTTCATGCAGCCCTAAATTTTAAGGACATACTTATTGCTTGACACAACAGCAATAATATGGAATGCTGTTACTCTCACCTATTCACGAGTGGGAAATGGTGCCCAGATTTATGAAATTCGAAACAAGGTTCATGGTTTGAAGCAAGGAGAGATGACAACCTTGCAGTATTTTTTCGAGTTGAATGGTTTGTGGCAAGAATTTGACTATTATCAAGATTATCAAGCTGACTGTACTGGAGATGAGTCAAATTTCAGAAATTGCTTGCAAAAGAAAGGGTCTATGATTTCTTGGCCGGGTTGAACAATGAATTTGATCAGATTAGAGTTCATGTTCTGGGTAAGACTCCTTTTCCTTCTCTTGAGGAGGCATATTCCTATGTTCAGCAGGAAGAGAGTAGGCGCAGTGCTATTCTCTGTATCTCACAGGTTGAAAAGTCTAGTTTGGTTGCAGCTAGTGATTCACCTGAGCAGCAAAAGGTATATAGTTCTAATAAGGATCATTTACGATGTGATTATTGTAGGAGACCCCATCATACTAAAGAGACTTGCTGGAAGCTACATTGATGCCCAACGAGAAGTCGTGGAGGCAAACGAGTTAACTTTACTCGGGCAAATTTGTTTGAAACTATAGAGTCAACTCCTGAGATGACTCCCTTTGACTTCTTCTCTCCTGATGAGATTCAGCATCTCAAGTGTCTGATTTCTCATAAAGAATCTTTCTCCGGTGCCAAATCCAACTTTGTGTAGTGAGATAATGCTTTTTCTGCTACCCTTGATACTAATTGTTGGATTATTGATTTTGGTGCGAATAGACACATGACGGGTTCTTCAAAAAATCTTCTTGAATACTCACCATGTTTAAAAAAGGACAATTTCTGAATAGCCAATGGTTCTTTTACCTCAGCATCTGGAACATGTTCTGTTTTTTGTACTCTCCATATCAAACTATCCTTTGTGCTTCATGTCCCTCAATTTCCTGTCAATCTGTTATCTGTCAGTACACTTATAAAAAATCTCAACTGTAAAATTGAGTTTTTCCTGATCATTGTGTCTTTCAGGATCTTCAAACAGGGAAGAGGATTGGCAGTGGTAGATTGCACGATGGCTTATATATGTTGGATGAGAGTTAAGGTTCTAGTCTTCAGCAGGCTTTTTATAGGGGAATAAGGATGTTAGTAAGGAAATATTGCAGTGGCACAGGCGTTTGGGACATCTTTTTTTTGTTTTAAGCAAATTATTTCCTAGTTTGTTTTCAAAGACTCAGTTTGATTCATTATTCTGTGATGCTTGCGAATATGCAAAACATTCTTGAAACTCTAATCCTTTGAGTAATAATAAAAGCAAGTTTCCTTTCATGACTATTCACTCTGATGCTTGGGCCCTACTCAGACTACTTCCTTGTCTAGTAGTAAATAGTTTGTCACTTTTATTGATTGTTGCACCAGGATGACTTGGGTATATCTACTTAAGGCTAAGAGTGATATGTTTTCCTACTTTCAGTCTTTTCATAAGATGGTTTGCACTCAATTTGATGCTAAAATAATGATTGTTAGGATTGATAATGGCACTGAATACACGAATGGAAGATTTGGTTCTTATTTAGTGTCACATGGGATAATTCATCAGACCAGTGTCTTTATACAAGTGCATAAAATAGGGGAGTTGAAAGGAAGAATAGGCATCTTTTGGAAGTTGCTATGTCACTTATGTTTACCAAGAATCTTCCTAAGCCTTATTGCAGGGATGCAATTCTAGTTGCTGCATACCTTATCAACCGAATGCCTCTTAAAATTCTTAACTACAAGGGTCCTTTAGAAACCTTAAAAGGACATAATACATACACTGTTCCTCCAAAGGTATTTTGATGTGTTTGTTTTATTCATACTAAGGATGCTGGGAAACTAGATCCACGAGCCCTTAGGTGTGTGTTTATTGGGTACTCACCGACACAAAAGGGTTACGGATGCTATCACCCTCCATCTAGGAAGTATTTTGTGAGTATGGATGTTACTTTCAGAGAAACTGAACTTTACTTCAGTCCAACCCCATCATCTCTTCAGGAGGAGAATAATGCAAAGGAAGAGATGATACCTAATTCTGTGACCCTTACTGAAATACCCCAAGAGAAAGTGATGGTCAGAAGGAGACTATTATCTAAGGGGAGAAAATTGGGTGTTTAGACATACCTGATTTGAAGTGACTCAAGGAAGAGAGAGACATGACAGAAGAAGCCATCGTGCAACCTACTCTTGTGTTGCCAAGAATCATCCTCTTCTGGTGAATTACCTTTTGATGATTTAGATAAACCTATTTCTCAAAGGAAAGGTGTTAGGGCCTGTACTAAACATCCCGTTTATAATTTTGATTCTTATGATTTTTGGTCTCCCGCCTATAGTGCTTTTGCCTTGTCCATTTCGTCTGTGTCTATTCCATAGAATTGGAAGGAAGCACTTAATGATCCAAAATGGAAGGGAGCAATGATTGAAGAAATGAAAGCCTTGACTAAGAATGAGACTTAGGAGCTTGTCACCTCTCCACCTGGAAAGAAACTGGTAGGCTGCAAATAGGTGTTCACTGTGAAACACAAAACTGATGGATCAGTTGACAGGTTCAAAGCTAGATTGGTGGCTAAAGGATTCACTCAAACCTATGGGGTGGACTACCAGGCAACTTTTGCTTCAGTAGCTAAAATGAATATCATCAGAATCTTGTTATCTTGTGCAGCCAACCTTGTTTGGGATTTACGGAAATTTGATGTGAAAAATGCCTTTCTACATGGAGATTTAGAAGAAAAAGCGTATATGGAGATCTCTCTTAGATTTGATAATGAAACAACACATGGGAAAGTATGCAGATCGAAAAAGGCCATGTATGGATTAAAGCAATCTTCCAGAGCATGGCTCGACAGGTTCAGCAAAGCCATGATCTCTTTTGGCTATCAACAGAGCAATGCAAGCCATACTCTATTATTAAACAGGGTAAAGTTACTATTCTCATAGTTTATATTGATGATATAGTGATGATGACAGGAGATGATAAAGAAGAGATGGCTCGATTGAAGAAACTTTTGTCCCAGGAATTTGAAATCAAGGATCTAGGAAAGCTGCAATATTTCTAGGAATTGAAGTTGCTAGATCAAAGAAAGAATCTTCATTCTCAGAGAAAAATAAATTCTGGATCTCTTGGAAGAAATTGGCATGTTGTTAAGCCACAAAATCTCCTATTGAAAACAACCACAAGCTGCAGGCTGGAGTTGATGATTCATTGATTTAGGAGATACCAAGAATGGTGGGAAGACTGATATATCTCTCACACATTAGACCAGACATTGTATATGTGGTCAGTCTAGTGAGTCAGTTTATGCATGATCCACGAGAATCACACATGCAAGTGGTATTTCGCATATGGAGGTACTTGAAGTCTGCTCCAAGAAAAGGACTGCTGTTCGCCAAGCATGGTTACCTTCAAATAGAAGGTTTTACAGATGCAGATTGGGCTGGATTTCCAAGTGATAGAAGGTCCACCACTGGTTATTGCACACTTGTAGGAGGAAACCTAGTAACATGGAGGAGCAAGAAACAAATTGTAGTTACTTGATCAAGTGCTGAAGCAGAATTCAGAGCTATGGCTTAAGGGGTTTGTGAGCTTTTGTGGTTGTAGAAGACATTAGAAGAATTAACTCTGTCAAGTAGAAACATTATCCTTGTATTGTGACAACAAACTGCTATTAGTATAACACAAAATCCAGTTCAACATCATCGAACTAAGCATATAGAGATTGATCGACACTTCATCAAAGAGAATTGACTGATGGTGTCTTGAGTTTACATCATGTGACATTTGATAAGCAACTGGCTGATGTGTTCACTAAAAGGTTGTGTTACAGGACCTATCATACTTTAGTTTATAAGTTGGGCATGTGTGATATCTATGCTCCAACTTGAGGGGAGTGTTGATTGACATATGTGCTAGCTGTAGGAATTAAATATTAGATTAGAGTTTTATTAAGATTTATTGTATTTCTTAATATGGCATTCTTATAATTGTATAAACTATGCTATTATGTAAAATATTATTAGAAGAGAAGAAGAGGAATAATAAGAATTATTCTCTACTCCTAAATTCTTCACCTTCTTCTGCAATTTCAATGAAGCAGACGAGAGAGATGAAAAGGTTTGCCAAGCACCAATTCTATCTTACCATTAGAAGCATGCTTTTGAAAATTCTGCTTCCAAACATCTTTCTTTGTCGATATGCAAATAGGAAATAAGAGGGCATGATTTGGAGGAGTAATATGGAAATGTAACCAAGTACATTTGACAAAGTCCATGACATCCTTCTTTGAAATAGTTGATATGAAAAAAAGAAGCAGCAAAGTTCCCCATTGCTGTGTTATTCTTAATCCACACTGATGTTGTCTTTGATGCTTTTGATCTTATACTTATGTTTTCTACTCTTCACTACCTCGTGGATAAATTTAGTGTTTTGATCTTCTTCTTAGCCTACTTCAAAGCTGGTTGCTGTCATCAGAAACTGTCCTCACAAGCTACATGGAAAAAAATGAAAAAAAAAAAAAAAGCTGAGTCGCAAATTGTATAATATCGATTTTGATTCAACTAATGGATACTGGTCAAAGTTTGATTCTGATTCCTGAAGTTTTTTTCTCTATTTTATTTCCAATTTTTCAGTCTCTTCTTATATATTGAAGCTTGTTTTGAAGTTGATGAGACCAAAAGAAGACATATCTTTACAAGAACTTTCATAAACAACATTAATAACACTGGGATGCTTGGCCACATATTCAAGATCTGAAACCAGCGAGGTTGTTTTGGATCATTATATCAAGTTTTAATGAACAATGAGTGATCTACGCAATTATTATGAGGCTTTTTGAGTCTTTCTGCATCTTGATGCTTTTTTTTTTTGTTAAGTTTTCTTTGTATCTTTTGATAATTAATGAAATCTGACCTTACACGAAAAAATACGCAAGTATTATGGGATGAGTAACTTCAAGCTTCTCTTTATCTAACTAAAGTGAATCTACCAATATTTATCACCTTCTTGAAGTTGTGAATTGTCAATCATCCTAAATATAATCGAACATGGCTTTCGCATTTGGGGGGCTACCAACTTTTCTTTTCGAAGACACACGGAACTAATTGAAATTGCCGCCAACTAACCAAGGGAAGAAACAACTTTCAACCCATTTATTCAAGTCTAACCAAAGCGGTTGCCTCTCTAGACTACTACATTTAGCATAAACAGCTGTAAATTAAGATTTATTAACATTTGGATTCAAGAATTACACTGTTAGCAATTGTTTTCTATATTCAATTAGTTTGGCTTGCTATTCTCTCCTCCGTGTCACCCAAATTTTAAAATTGCAAATTGTAATACCATCCTCAAAACCAAGCTGCATAGCAATCCGTGAAAATTTTAGTTTATCATACAAAGGCTCCAATAAAATTATCTTTCCAAAATCATTCGAACTTAATTGACTTCGATAATGTTCTTATGGATCTTGCATTTGCTACTGCTCTTATATTCCAGCATATTAAAAAAAAAAAAAAGAACTATTGAGGCAAATTGTTGGAAGTAACACCCTTTATAATTGATCTTTGAGTGAATCTTCTAAGAATAGGATCTTTCAGCTTTCCAAGGTCTGCTTTTTGGAGAAACTGTAATTCTTGTATTGGGACATACTGAATCATTCAACACCTTGACATCTTCCTCTGCAAAAAGATGTTGACTGTTTCATCGTGTAACACTATCATAACTTCAATGAGTGGCTTGAATGACCACAGGGTCAGACAAGGGCTTGTTTAGATTTCATACTTTCCCATTAGGAGAAAAATGTCTAGAGAGAAAAGTCGTCCCCCTTCTCTCCAGCCTATCCCCTAAAGAGACTAATTCTCTTAGGTAACCCTACGAATACATTATCTTCCTTCTCCCCCTAAACCAAATAACGACACCTGTGACCTCTCTTGGTTCTTTCTTCCTTTCTTCAGCTTTGTTTGGTTAGCTTGTGTTGTTATCAAACTAGTTAGTCACCTCATAATGCTTAAAATGTTTATCCATTACCGACACCACTCTCTCATCTAAGAAGTCCACAAGCTTGGGGAAAGCAATCAATAGGAAATCCTCTTCCTTTGTTCACCCCACTTCCTTCTTTCTTCTTTACTCATCACCTGCTGAGAAAGACAAGGGTCTGTGACCTCCTACTGTTCCCTCTTTTCGTTCTTAGCCCAACCCCGTTAACCTAAAAGGAGCTCTCATATTGCTCCTCAAGCTCATCACTGTCTTCAAAACTGGGTCCCCTAGTTTTTTTTTGGATTCAATCAGTGATTCCATAGTGCGAGTTTTAATCAAAGTAACCAAAGAAGCTGAAAAAGAAACTGCAGAATCTGTGTGTGTAGACCTTTGACATTCCTTCTCTTCCTTCACTCAAGAAATTAAAAGGTTTTCTTATTCTAAACCCAAGCTTGACCTGTTTTTGGATTACCATTGCCCAATAAAGGATGAAAATCAGAGTGGTTCCTCCTCTGTTGGTATCGAAGGTTAGCGAGAAGCCATGGAGCATTACCCTTGTTTACTCTTTCTTAGGAAGATGTCCTCCCATTCTGCTGGTCTAGAAAATAGCAAAAAAGTTATGGGAGAAAGAAGGCCTTTTGGAGGATTTCACTAACAGCAATGGGTTTTTCTTCTTCAAATTTGCAAAGGCATCTTTTACTTACTGCATTCTTATACCACCCTAGTTCTTTGCAAACTAAAATTTGGTCAGGGAAAGTGGAAACTGGACATGTAATGATCAAAATTCTAGCCCATTAGAATGCCTTTTTGGGTGGAATTCTTGCATAGATGAGGAATAAGTTATGTGTCTAATGCTTTAGGTAATCTGACGTAATTACGATTACAAATGAAAGGATTAAGTATGCCCAAGCTTTTGCAGAGTTGGATATAAGTGAAGGTTTCTCTAAAGATTTTGAAATGGAGAAGGTAAATGGCTTATGCTAAGTTAAGTGTGGAGTATGAATGGATTCTACTGCATTGTTTCGGATGTGGTGTTTTTGGACGTGATGGGGATTCCTCCTTTTCCAGGGGAGCAGAATAGGATGACCAGATCTTAAAGGGGAGTGAACCTCTAGTCAAGAGTGAGCCAAAAGGTATTTTATTAAGAAAGAAAAGACTCTGGAAATTCTACAAAAAATAGATGTTCTGAGTGCAAAGGGTATAGAAAAGGCAAAGTAATGGTAAGTTCTTTGATCAATTGTATTACTTTAACCCTGCTTTTGTAGAGATGGAGCGAGAGCTCAAAGGCAAGTGAAATTGAAGGTTCATGAGTTTTGGGTGAACTGGATCCCATTGGCTCTGAACTCTATACTTCTGAAGACCTAACTAGAAGATGTATCATGAGGGCCAATACAAAGACTGAGCTAAGAAAAAATCGAAGAAGTAAATACCAAAGGGGTACTTGCTTACAATAATGTCTTGCCATCCTATCCAAATAAGGTGATGAATCTTCTTTCATATAATTTTAGGGGTGTGAACAACCTTTTCAAATTGAGAAAGGTCAAGACTTTCTATGATAAAAGTAATATTTTCTACATGGGGCTTTTTGAGATGAAGGTTAGACTAGAGAATAATAAAAGTGTGGAATCACTTCTATCCTTCTTAGAGTATAGAAACACACTAGAGAGAAGGATTTGGGTGATACCCAAAATTATGGAATGTCCAGTTGGTGAGCTCATCTAATCTGTTCTTGCTTTATTGATGCCTTATGCTTGCCAATAACAAAGAATTTTTGAAAACTAATGTCTAAGCAGCAAATTGTGAAAATGAACATAGATTGCTTTGGCGAAAGCTTTTAAATGTAAAGAACTCCCTTCATGGCCCTTGGTTAATAATTGGGGTATTTTTAGTGAATGCATAGGGGTGACGGAAAAATAGGAGGAAATAAACATTTTTCTAGTGGAATGGTGTTATGAAGTGGAAGTCAATGATATCTAATCAAACGGTTTGCACTGCACTTGAACAAATAAAAATTGAGAAAATCCTATACAAAGGAAAATGGAGATGTAAAATGGACATATATTTTATGAATGATTTTTCTAGTTGTTGCATGAGATTGAGAACACTTCAGCTATTGTCAAAGAAATCCTTTGTTAATAAGGACTATAGGTAAATCAATTATTGCCTAATTACTTTGCTATAATAGTAATTCTAGTACAACTTCATTCCTTATGGAAGAGCTAATACGATGTTTAGTAATATTTCAAGGCTGTAATAGCATTTTTATAAAAATTATAGCTATTAATTACTTAAACCTATGAATACTAATTCAATGCTTGTATGAATTTTTTCCTAAAATACAGTCATTAAATAAAATATTAATAAATTAAAATCCTATTACATTTCTATTTCATTTCTTAGTGTAAGTGGAGTGTCTCAATAGATGGAGGAATTTGTATACCTCTTGGGTTTCTCATTATCTTGTGGAGCCACTAGTTCCTGTAAACTTAAATAAGCACCTTTGCAGCAATTTAGTCAGCAGAGTTGCTAGAAGAATTTGTAGCTTGTCAAGGAAGTTTCTATCCTATTCCAAGCGGCTCCAACATATAAAGGCTATTCCTTTTCACTCCAAGTGTATTTGGTTTCTATCTTCGTTTTGCCTAAATGAGTTCCTAAGGAACTTAACATGAAATTCAAGAGATTCCTTGGAAATGAAACGATGAAAACAAAGCAAACGCTAAAGTGTGTAGATCCATGGAGGAAGGGGGGCCTGGAATGTGGACATTATTACTTCGAGCAAGGTTGTTTAGCTTAAACACATATGGCACTTATGCCATTGTGATTGCCATGCCCTTTGGCCGTGTTGGGTTAGATTTAAATTATCAAAAGGAAGGAATTTTTGGCACATATGACCTCCGAATGACTTTCTTGGTGTTGGAGGAAAATTTTGCAATCTAGTTATCTCCCTAAATCCCTTCTTAAGGGGGTATGTGAGGAAATACAACTTTGTATGATGATTGGCATCCAAAAGGCCTTTAATGGAGTGGCTGTGAGAAAGATGTGTATACAAGAGAGATTGGTCAAGACAGGCAACTTTGTGTTTGCTTATGAGTGGAAACAGTTGAGCATGGCTGGAGGGAGCTGTCTGGTACAAACTCTTGATGGAATAGAAGCATTTATTTGTGGGTTTATGCTTTATCGAAGCTATTCTTATCCTGTTTAAAGGAGCCTGCATGCCATGCGTTGTGAGATTTTTTTTTTTTTAAATATATTTATTCTGGCCAGCTGCCTTGTAGGTTCTTAATTGAATATGTTTTCAGGCTAGGTAAGTGTTCTGTTGATAGCTTTTTTTGAGCTTTGTGGGGGAGAAAAGTATACATATATATTCTTGCCATTTATTTGTGTTTATATTATGTGCAGTGTGTGCATAGTATGTATATTGGTGTTGTGTTGTTTAAATATAGCGTATACGGTAGAGTTACGAGTATAGTACGGTGTTGGTCATATATGGTCAATGTTGTGGTGTAGTGTGGTGCAGTGCAATGCAATGTGGTCATGTGGTTAGTGCTATGGTCGGTTGTGTTCCAGTTATGGTGCACTGGAGTAGCTTTATCGCCAGGTCCTTGGTAATAGTTCCAAAAGTGAAGGACCTCATGTTCGGTTCTTAAGGGATAAACAGCAGTGCTTAAAAAATTAGGGTCCGTAAGCTGAATTGTTTCTTTCTTTTTTTTTAATTTTGAAGATATGTTGTGTGTAAATTTTATTATATGGGTCCCTTAAATAATATAAATAAATGTTAAGGACTACTTTTTAAGATCCTTGAAAGTTTTTAAATGAGAGTTCTTTAAGATATTGACGTGACATCTAAGTATTATAAATGGGATCTTTAGGGATGTGAATGCTCTTAGGGAAATTATTGTATGATTATGTTGGATCGAAACAAGAGTAAAAATAGGAAAAGCAGTTGAACAAAACTATTGGATTAAGGAAAAAAATAATAATTTTTTTCAAAAAAATTACACAAATCCTGCTAAATGAAAAACAATTTCAAAAATAGGCAATTTGAATTCGTCTATTTTGTAATTGAAGAGACAAGGTTAGTTTAATTACACTAAACTTGTCTCTTGAAGAGACCATGTTAGTCTCGTCTCTTTTTCAAGAGATGGGTTCAACTTGTCTAAAACTGAGATTATTTTCATCTCAGTGGTATTTTTGTAATTTTTTTAAATATCAATATTAATTTCCTTTCCCCAAAATTGCTACCTTTTTGTAATTTTTTTTTTAAAATATCAATATTAATTTCCTTTTTCCCAAAACTACTACCCATGTTCTCTATTTAATGTTTAGAAGTGAAAAGTGAGGGAAATCCTGTTTTGCAGAGAAGAGAGAAAGCCACAAATTTTGTATGGAAGAGATCCGAAGTTCTCTTCGTAACAAGCCTAAATAGAGATCTAGGTCATCTTATAAGTAGCCCCATAAATAGAGCATCGGATTCTCTCTATAACGAGCCTGAAAATTACTGATTCAAACTTAATCCTATAACAACGTACTTGGTTGAAATCAAGATATCAAGCTTGGGCTAAAGTGGAAGCTTAATGAGAAAAATCATAACTTGATCTAGTAAATGGATAGCCCCTACTTGGGCTAGAATCTTGGCATTTCTCACGATAACGCCAGTCGGGATGAATAATGATGTGAGTGATGACTGTTATGGTTTGGGCAAAGGAGTGTTTACTTATGGGTTTGTGCCATGAACAAGCTCAAACAGGCTACATTTTTTGCTAAATGAAAATAGGTATTTGCAGAGGCTTATATGGCAGTTTAAAGGCTGAAGGAGTGAGTTTTAGATGATGGGTTGATAATCATTATAGTGCGCACTAAGACGAAGGAAAACTCTTATTGGGTATTACTGTGTCAAGAGGCAACACTTGTGACATTGGGTTACAGTATGTTTTTCAGTGAAAAAGCTTCTCTTTGTAATTTTTTCCTTTTGTCTTGTTTTTTCAACAATTCTATGCATCTTTTCCCCTTGCATATCATCAGAGCAGTTCTCTGTATATGTGCCACTTTACTTTAAGAAAGTTTTCTTTGCAGGGTAAAATTATTCTTTGTTATATACATTTTAATGATAGCTTTTGTGGAAACAGGTATATGACTGAGGTTAAGAGGTTGCCCCTTCCACAGAGTCAAACAGATGCAGTTTACCAAGGTTTTCGAGAACTTGAAGAGTGCCTTATAAGGCCTTTTTCCTATGACCAATTTTGATTGTTGTGCCTATTCTTTACAACAGCTGTTAAATAAGAGTAAATATCTTCATGGAGATGGCCAGAGATGGCTAGTTTTGGTATCCTTTTATATATTATGCTCAGAACTTCTTTTCAGTCGTGTATTCCAGCTATGGATGTTAGTTGCCTTGAAACAAAGCCAGGAAAATTTTGGAATGCGTCATACCGAGGCTTGCACTGCCAACTCTAGCACGGCAAAATATGTTATGGAAGAACATTTTTACGTTCACGCAGGGCATGTGAACGCAAAATGTACACACCTCAGTGATGTAAAAGCATTTTTTGCCATAAACGTCTCTAAAACACCATGCACACACATCGCCAACATACCAACACAACCCTACGACATCAACGCACCGCACGCAGAGCAGCCAGCTCACATACAGACACTAACCGACCCTATAAGCACAGAAATGAACGCGCATGTCACACATTGGCATAATAAAGACATGCATTTCAATTTCAAACACGTGGTCACTGACTTGCAGTAAACAGCACCTACAACCTACGTGTCATGGTTTAGGGTTTTTGCTAGCATACTTAAGCCGTGTGGCGTTTACTATCTTACCTCTGTAGTAGTAAGCAAGCCTAAGATGTGTAAGTAATACTTACACAAAAAACAGGAAGTAATTAACAATAAGTAAAAAGGTACATCGACAATAATCAATATAGGAATAACACACTTTTATTAATATCAAATGTTCAAGGCTACAAAAAAGTGTGTTGGGGTAATGTAAAATAGGATATCATTAACTACTGGTAATCAACTAGTGAGTAAGAACTTTTATTCAGAGGAGTATCCATTCCTCTACAAAGAGCTTTATTTGCATTTGTGACTCTAGTAGGAGGAGACATTGATTTTGGTGTGGAGGTAACACTTTCAAATTAAAATAATAATAAAAATATTTGCAAGTTCTCTTCTGTTATATCTATAATACAAGAGATTGTCACACTAAGCACATTCATTGACTCAAACTAGTTTGGGCCTTGGTTCGATCTAACCTAAATTTTGGAACTTGAACCAGAGGTATTGGTTCCATGAAATTGTGAAACTGGTTTTGTGTCACACTCCAACAGAGTATCCTAGTTGTATTAGTATACCATGTAATTAATTGAGGCTTCTAGAAAGTTACTTAAGTATTATATAACTAATGTTCCCTTTATGAAGTGGATAATTGAACAGGATCGATGGTTGTTTTGAATGAGAAAGAAATTGTATATATATATATATTAACCATAAAAGAACATAACATATAAATCTAGGACATCATATAATTTTACAACCATGGTCTTCAGGGGCTTCATTGGGACCTTATTAACAAAAACTTACAAGAGAAAGCAAAACTTATACTATTACAACCCATTGCCAAGTCTCTATTATATATAAAGTCTTCTTCTCAAAATAATACATGAGTTCACTCTAAACTAACTTCCACATCCGAGCTTGGTTTTGGTCTTCATGCTTAAAACCCTGTAAATCAGTAGTCTAAAAAAGCATGAGTATATAAAGCTCATGAATAACAGAATTTTAGCATTATCATTAAGAATAACAAGTTTAGTTAGCAACCATATTTAATGCATGTATCAACCATATGTAGCAAGCATGGTTTGAATAATCGGAATTTAAACCTATGGGGATTTACGCCCTCCCAAGGGGTTGAAGGATAAATTTAGTAGTTCATGCCCATGAAAATCTCAAAACCAAAGTAGAAGGAATTCCTTTTTGCCTAACCCGGCTAGGGGAATAGCCTCTACCAGAGTCCCATAGGACACGAGTAGTCTATTAGAGAACAATTTTTGCTTTCAAATAAAAACTTCCAGTTTTCTTGAAACTTGAGAAATCTCACTAAATATTAACATTCTAAAGCCAACTCTGACACAGACGACCTCCTTTAAAGCCTGCTTAGTTTTTGCGAAGTTGACAACCCTATGGTAACCTACAAATAGATTCACTGGTCCCAACAAGTATTACCATAAAAATTGAAATGTTAACACGTAACATGAATACCATGCTAATGCAATATGATGTTATGAAATGCATGTCATATTACTTTTTGAAGTCTATTAAACTTAATTCCATATTATCAAGTGATCATATCAACTTCAAACACTCAATGAGACAACTGTAATTTAATGTCAAGCAAGTAGTTGTCACTTCAATTATTAAGAATCACAACTCAAACATACACACATATCATGCAATATTTCCCATCCCCATGCAATTGATTCCCTATAGTTACAATTAAACTATATTCCATTATTTACAATCACAAACAAGGTGATAGGATTCAAGTTACTCGTTCGTGTATGCTCCTTAATCATCGTAATAATCCAACGGGAAATCTAACTCGTGATCTAGGGTTCCTATAAGATAGAAAACTTGTATTACTATCTACTTAATAAAGACAAGAAGGATAAAACAAGATTCTAAAGCTAAAGGATACAAAAAGACACTTAGGTTGCCACATCCCCCACCACGCCTCGTGTTAAGGGCCGTATGGGACAGAGTAATACATAACCTTCACCACGCCCCGTATGGAGAAGCATCTAATGACCAGAGGCCACTACGCCTCTTGCCATGCCCCATATGGAGAATCACTTGATGATCAAAGGCTGCCACGCCCCATATGGAGAAGCCGATCTAGCACAGGATCTACCACGGCCTCCGCTACACCCCGTGGTGACCCAGAACCACGAATCTGAAATGGCCACGCCCTCTACCACGGGCTGTAGTCAATCGCAACGAATTCACCTTTGCACTTTACAATGTTTACACACTTTAACCAACTTTACTTGTCTCGAGCGCATCCAACACACTCAAACATCATCATATAAGTCTCAAATTCATCATCCATTGCTTCAACTCTTTCAACCTATCTCTATATTTACATCAAACAACTACTCAACAAACTAACCATTAACTTCAAATTTTATAACTTCAACATCACTACTCAATCATTCTACTTCTTATATCAAACAACCAAACTCATAAAATTTCAATATCAGCCATAAACCAACAACAACACTAATCCTATGACTACTCAAATACACAAATAATAAAGACAAAATATGAACTAGCTTACCTAAACTTGTTTTAACTTGTAGATGAAGGCTTGGCTTGCTTTTCTTGATGATTTAAGAGAAGAAAATGAAATTGATGTGTGGTGTGTATGTGTGGGGTACACGTCGGTTTTGGAAGGGAGAAGAGAAGGAAATGAAGAAGCAAATTTCTGCCTCTTTAAAGATAATTATATGCAAATAAACAAAATTCACTTTGACTTTCAAGGCATTTTAAAAATTATTGAGTGTGTGTGTGTGTGCATGGGAGTTGTGGTGGTTCATCAAGATAATTTTGTAGCCAATAAGTTTAAAACAAACACATATTAAATCATAATATTTCTATAATATTAGAATTATCAATTATTCAAACTCAAAATATAATTTAGTAACATTTTAGTTTATAAATCCTATTTAATGAAATAATTCCTTATAAGAATTTATACCAATATTGTTGGTAATTTCGAAATTAAGCTTACAAAACTCAATTTTCTATAAGAATATAAGAATACTCAATTAACAATTTCCTCAAATCAATTCCATTGATGATTTTAAATTTCTATTCTTACTAAATTGATTTTATAAAAACTATTATACTTAACTTTACTCTAACTTCATATACTGCAACATATACAATCAGACACATTAATTCTTTACTTTATAATTCTATTTATAAAAACCTAGGGATTACATTCTGGTTCTAGTTTTGGACCAGGTTGATGAAACGGTGGTTCCCTAGTTATGGGTTGACTTGTAAACCAGTTTTTTTTTTTTTAATTATTTTGATTTTTATGTAAACTAGCGAATCTTACGCCTACATTGTGTGTGCAAATTCAATATTACCCGCCATGAATCTTGAATCATTTTATATCATAAAATACTAATATGAGACACAAAAAATCTCTAGATTTTGGAATCAAATACCATAACATATATATTTTTATTGTTGATTGTATTAAAAGTAAAAAGATAAGAATGACTGGTTATTATTTTAAAAAAGGAAGTTATAATGGTAAGGCAGGAGTAGTTATAGGTAAATAAAATGAAAATATAAAGATGAAAGACACCAAAAGGTGTCTTGTTACTTTAATGTTATAGATAATATTACAAAATATTGATCATTTTTTATTTAAAAAAAACATATTCAATTTTTGAAGGATTATTTGGGATTGTATTTATTTATATATAAATATCACTGAATTTGACTTGTTAATTAGAAATATGCGGTAAAAATCTAGATGTTACAGGGAGATTAAAGGAAAAAAACTAGTCTCACATTATTAAAGAAATAATTTTTTTTGGAAGTTTATGCAAATCAAACATTCTCGAAAAGTATGTTCTTTTTGTTAGTTGTAATGCGTTTAATGCTAAGAATAAGAAAAAATTTCTTCCAATTCATTTGCAAGTGGTTTAAAATTTTTTTTTTCATTAAATTATATGTTATATATATATAAATTTCACCTTAAATCTAGCTTTTGAATGTTGCCCTATAAGTAGGGCTGTAAAAAAAAAAAAAAAACCAATCAAATCACGAATTGAGCCATACTAAAATTTTTGTTTTTTTATTGAAATGATTCGATTCATGTTTTAGTTCGATGACAAGTAAATGATTTTGAATGTTTCCCTATAAGTAAGGATGTGCAAAAGAAAAAAAATCAATTAAACTGAGAATTGAGCCATACCAAAATTTTTGATCTTCTTTAAAACGGTTCAATTTATGCTTCAGTTAAGTGATAAGTAAATGGTTTGCGGTTTGGTTTGGAACTCTGAATCGAACTGTATGGTTGAATCGAATCAAAATGTTTTGCATATTAAAAAAATCAAACATATTACTTTTTCTTTTAATTGTTTTATTAAAAATTTCATTATTTTTATTAAATTTTTTAATAAGATATGTATCATCAATGAGAATGAAATTAGAATAGACATAGTATGTTTCAATTATTATGGTATGTTTACAAATAAAATAATTTTTAGATTTTAGTTTCTAGTGTTCTAAATATTTTTTTTCCTATTGTCTTACTAATTAATCCACTTCCATTACTTCGTTACTTATTGGCTTATATAATTGCTAATGTATTTATTAGAAGTATACAACAAATTAAAATTTGCGTCTCTTATTGGGATAATATATTCTTATTTTATCAAGTCTAGTATATCATTATAGTTGAGTATGATTAGAATTTTATGTAGGATGGAATCTCTCTCCCTTACATATTTATTTAGGTAAAAATTTAATTTAAAATATTATTGTTCATATTTTTATTAGGGATATGAAATATGTAATTGAAACTTTTCGAATGGATGCATGTTAATTTTAAGAATGGAAAACAGTTTGGATTGCAAACAGATATAGAACCATTTTTTTTTGTTCGAAAAAGTTATGAACTGAATCGTATGATTAGTTTCAAATTTAAAATAAAAAAATGAATTGCAACATATGGTTAGGTTCGGTTCAAGGGGCAAACTAATCGAACCTTATTGTGTGCACTCTTACCTATAAGTCTGGTTCTAACTACATTAGCCTAGTTTGGTTCCAAAACATATGGACTAGTTTTAGGATGGCTCATGGCTTTGAATTCAATCACAAAAGAGACGACAATCACTAACCTAAGGCACATAGTTAGCATTGACAATTCAAGTTACCATGACTTGTCTTGTATCCGTGTCTAAATGGGTTCATGCCTAAAATGCCATAACACATGACCTAACCCTTTTATTAATCATGTATGAAAAAGTAAACCCGTGATGCGAGTCGTTTATACCATGTCTCGTATCTTATATCGACTCGTATATTGATTGATGAAACATATAAAACTATATTAGTAGGTGTACACCCGAATTGCATGTGTAGATTTGATACCATTAAGTTATAAAAATTTCATCTAAACTCAAAACCCATCACTTATAACATAATTTCAATGTGTTTTCCCCTTATTTTAATGTGTTCTCTCATATATAAACAAAACAGGTAACATGAAGCAGAAGGGAAAATACCTATTAGTCGGCCAATATTGTGGACAGAGAACGATGAGGGGAGAAAAAAGAGGAAGAGTGTAAGCCCCTAGATTTTTTGATAAATATAAGTAAGCCCTAAGAACCGGAAGTCAAACCGGAATCCTAAAGTTAACCTAATTCTATGATTAGTCTAGTGGATCTAGATCGGGCAATCCCGTGTTCTTAAACTCTTGACAATGAAATTAAGATAATTATGGAAAATGGTTCGTAATAATATAAAAAAGCTTTAAAATATATTTGCATATTTCTAGTGTTTTCGATCTAAATGGGATTAGTTTTCAAAAACCATGCCCTGATGTACTGGATAGTGAAAATATTTCGACAACACCAATAGACTCGTGAAAATGTAAGGTTTTCAAAAATATCATATTTAGAATTTTTCGGTAACTAAAAATATCAGATATAGCCGTTTACGCATATTTTCTTTACTATCGGTATTTTAATTGTCTAGTTTACTATTCATAGTACTATTTCTACTATTCATTACTATTTCGCTATCTCTACTTTTTCTTACACTCTATTCTTACACTCTACCATACCTATACCCTACAATTTACCTTCCCCATACAACTTTAATCACATCATACTTTATACATTACTTCTTTTTATTACAAAACAACAAAATTAATCAATTTTTCTCTCTCTTCAAAGCCTTGCCGTCCACTCTCTCTCATCACTCTCAATTTATTTTCTTTTTCATTTTATTTAATTACGCCTAATTTTCACTCCAAAACTCTATAAATACCCTTTCCTCCTTCATTCTTTCACAACTCATTTCCTACTAAAACTCTACCAAAATTTCTCTACAAATACTCTCTCTCAAATTCTCTTTTCTCTCCATAAAACCATTTCCTACATAATACTACAACCCATTCTTTTCCTCTTCAACAAACACATAACCTTAGGTAAAGTTTCTTACACATACTCATTATGTTCATACAACTTAGCATGAGCTTAGTGTATGTTTCTTAGACTCATGAGAGTTAAAGAAACAACAATATGTTCATGTTTTGTTTTTGTTCATGTTCCTATCTTCCATTATTATTATGTTGTTGTTATTATTGTTATTTGCTCTAATCTAACTTCTATATAGTATTATGTATATAATGTATATATATTTCTTTAGAGCATATAAGCTCACTTGTTGTTTATTTATTTCTATGCTTTGCAATTTATTTATTTATTTCGTGCTATTATTAAGACTAGTCTTTCTAGTCTTAGACTTTCTTATCAAGTCAAAACAATTTTCTTTCTTTTCTTTTCTTTTCTTTTCCTTTTGAGACTAGTCTATTCTTAGTCCCGAGATACCTTGATGAAGCTAAGATTCCCAATACTTGACTTTATTATTATGCTCTTATTTATTATTATACATATCTTATCTTATTATGTGATATTGTTATATTTCTCATATCTACATAATCTCATTCATGCATAAACATGTTGATATTGTCTCAACCATAATGAAAAGGAGTTTTCTTAAGTAATAAAAATGAGAACTCTCTTTAAAAATAAATTTTGTCACATAAGAAATGATTTTTTCATAAAAACTTAAAGTCTTTATCTTAACAAATGTTTTCTAAAATTAGACAAGTTTAGCATAAGTTTTATTAATAATACTATATGAGATTTTATCAAGGAATACAAAATATAAAGTTAACACAAACTCTCTTTTCAAACCAATGAAATAAGAAAGTTTCTTTAAACTTAAATCTTTGTTTAACAAAAGTTTTCTTAAACTCATATGTAAAGCTTTCATCAACATACCAAGGTTTAGATAAGTTTTACAAAATCATCTAAAAATAAATATTTTTAAAGATGAATCGTACTTAAGAACTAAAATTAGAAGAACACTGTTATTTTAAAATGGAACAAACTTTAGGAAAAAAAAAAAAAAGTGAACTTTAAGAAAGTTTGTCACTATCAAGAAAACATTTAGAAACTACATTTTTAACTCTTAAAAATGAAGTGTAGGATAAAATTATTTTAGAAAATATGAATTGTTTTCACAAGATAGATAAAGTTAAAAAGAAGAAGAAATTTTCCCAACAAAACTAAAAAGAATTTTCAAATCTTAGCATTTTCTCACTTTTAAGACATTGTTTTACAAAAATCATTGTTGAGACAACACCACTAAATTCATGCATATAATTTGAGTCTATATATATTCGAAGGTTTTTTCAATGATATAAATATCTATATTTTGGTAAAAAGATATTTGGATGGAGAAAAGTTTGAAAACTTGAGTTTTGAAATCTGAAATTTTCGTAACAATTCTGTACGTCACTATTCCAAGACCCCAATGACTTCTTTTGATAAAAATAACCTTAAAAATGGATAGATCTTTTCGAGTAGATAGAAATCGATATATAATATGTGAAATTCCGAGTCAAAATTAGCAAGTTATGGCCATTTTAAGTTGAAATTTCATTCATGCGAATTTTGACGAATTCAATAACATAGAATTAGAGAAATTGAATAGGTCTTAGATGAAATACTAATTTCAGGTATTTCTTTTTTTTAGGTGTTGAGGACCAAGATCTTCTCTTCCCTAAGGATTATTTCGACTAATAAAAGATCGCTCTGGACGAGTGAGTTTCCTTTACGTTTATGTATTTGCGCATGTGCTTGTAGAGTAGAGCACTAGATGTTAGAAAAACATAAAATTGATATGCTTGTGGGTTATCATGAGAATTATATATATGAATTGTTATGTGCGATCAATAAACAATAAGTATATCGGAACCCGATCTATGATTGATATAATTGTTTCTATGCATGTATTACTATGTGTGCAATTACTGCTTGATCGCTTTAAATAAATTAATGTCGGATTGGATTCCCCATAAATAAATTGCTCATAAATATCACTTAGAATATCATTTCGTATTTTTGCTATTACTCCTCAGCGTGGACTGGGAAGGTAAGCTGCCTAGCTACATCTTGAGGATTTAAGACGTTCGGGGAATATAACCTCAAGTTGTAGTCGAATCGAATTGATCGCTTTAGGTAAGAAAAGCCCGGGGATTAGTAGTACGGTTCGTTGGAACCTCAAGATGTGCGCAATTTTTAAGGAGGTCATTTGGGGCCCAGTTCAAATTATTCCCTAACCACCGATGGAGGGGTAAATCCATCATACATACAAAACCGGATAGTCGTATGTACTGTTTGATCATATGGTTGTTGCATTTCATATGCTTGTTTAATGAACTTGATTGAATGCTTGTTATGAGTATTTTTGAGTAAGGATTATCTCACTAAGCTAGTTATGCTTATATCCCTATAAACATTTGATATTGCAGGATCGTTATTTTACACCCGAGACCATTTTGATTACCCGGTAGAATATTTATTTTAGGAAGCTTTTGGGGGAACTTTGTTTTGAAGTCTTAGAGTAGATTTCTTCTAAAATCTTCTAGCTTAAGTTACTTATCTTAGTAAGACCATGTTGTTATTAAAATGCATTACTCCACCGGTCTCCCTTTGATGTGAATGTATACCTTGTACCGATATGGAAGCTTTCGAGTGACTAAGATAGTCATTCCTAAGTTTTAACATTGTGTATGACGTGCTGTCACGTTTTGGGTACCCATTGGGGCGTGACAAAGAGAGAGAAAGTGGCAGGTGAAAGTTATCAAAAAGAGTATTTCAAATTTCAAATATATAAAAGGTAAAATTACTAAGATGCCCGTAAAGTTGTATATTTTAACTTTGAAGTCTCAATGAAATAAGAAAATAATGATATATTTTTAAGGACAATTAGGTAAATACAAAAAAGGTACCAAAGACGCTAGGGTGAAGAAGATGTTTAAGGCTTGTGTAAAAAATAATTACCAAGATATAGTTGGTTTGAAAAAAATTAACAAAATACGTCTCAAAATTTGCGTTTAATAATCAGAATGTATCAAATTTTTATTTGCGTTTTAAAAACATCATGCTAAGTTTGAGTACCATACTTAAATCGTGATTATTAAACATGATATATAATTTTGACCTACAACGCGTTTATTAATTGCGATTTATGAGCATAGGAAGACAAAAATCATCAAACTGTCATGCAAGAGATCCATCTCCAACCATAAGACTTCTCCAATCGTCACCCTCGCTGTGACTTCGTCAAACTAAGACAAAAATTATTGACCGTCTCTACCTTGCACACCATAAATCTCAAACCTAAGTCGCCACGCATTATGACCAAACCAAGCTGAACCCAAGACATCAGTTGAGACACCACGCATCTGAATTGAACTAATAGCCACTCATCGACCCAGTCATGGCAGTTACATCGAGACATATGCTAAGATAAAAATCGAACGAGCCCACAACTGGGATGAGGACCGATTGCCGATTTTGATCCACACACCCGCCTGTGATTGATCCATCATGTATAGTTTTGACCTTGAACTATATTGCAATTAGTTAAAGTGATATACTTTTCACGTATATCGCTTCTTGTTCTCTCGATATATTGTTTATTAGTTACAATTTTGCAACTTTATATTGGTAATCATGTTCACTCCGACCTTAAATAAGTAATTATTTTTTATAGTTTCCTTAAATAGAAAATTATTTTAAAGATGCTTTATTGGCTTAAATAATATAGATAAAATCCACAAGAATTTAAATATTTTGTGTTGTATAAAAAGTTAACATATTAAAATAGTTATTATTATAAGTAGACTAGTTATCAAATTATGTATGATATGTTACTCATATGTAATTAAAATACATATATAATCTGTGACGTACCACATTGTTAAATAAGTTTGATATTAGTAGATAATAATTGACAATAAGTTGTAACAAACAAATAAGGTCTATATATTTAACTAATATATATTTTATCCTATCATTATAATCAAGAAACACAATACGCTAAATACAAGAAACATAACATTAAAATTTAAAAGGCTAAATCATCATCAAATTCAAAAACCCAGCACAATACAATACTAAAACCTTAAATCTTTCCAATATCGATAAATCCAATCGCATTAAACACAATACATGAATCATTATATTATATATTAATATAAATTTGTATAATATATATATTGGAAATACACACATATATAACATATTCTATTTATGTATCAAATGAATTATAACATATACATTGTATATTTATAACCTATATATTTTATTTATGTATAGATATGTTATATACATATTCATATATATTATAAATTTCTATTAGGGATAATGCTACGATGATATCTGAACTTTGGTAAAATATATAATCAGGTACCTGAACTAGGAATGCAACCAGGACGAGTTTGGGACGGGTCATATAAGACCCGAACCCTACCCAGTTCCCTATAGGGTCGTCCAAACCCGACCGACGACCCTATACGGTATTTTATGCAATACCTAAACCCGTCCCTCTGGGGTCATAGTTCTGACTCGCCTCGCCCTACCAATGCGGTTGCGCTTTTACTTTTTTTTTTTTTCTTTTTCGTTTTTATTGTGTAGAGGTTCTTACAGAGTGGTCAAACAAGACAATGTAATATCAACTCCACATTGCATATTCTATATTAATACTTTCAAAAAAGTGTAATAGTAAGACAGTGTAATATTAAAAGCTGTTATATATGTGTGATGCATATTTCTTCTTTTGCAATTTTTTTTTCTTTATATATACTTTTTCATTTAATTTTGATATGAGATAAAATGAGATTCTTTTGCATTTATTTTTGTATATAAAAATGTGTGATTAAGTGTAATGTAAATGTAAACACCATTCTAAACAGGAAAAATTTTATTCCAAACTTTGTAATGCAAAATTTATGAAACTGACCTTCTATCTTTTCAAGTTGTAGGTGGTATTTTATTTTAATTTTTCTGGTAGAAAAAAAGGACATCAATATTGAAATATAAAAAACAATAGAAAATATGGCCTTAGTAATATTTTTAGTTAATAAAATCACACTTTATATCATATTAAGTAATAAACTATGTCAACCAAAAATAAGGAAATTATTCCTTTGACATATTATCTAATATTTAATTGTTAGCACAATAATAAATTGGTAACGACTACCATTATATATAAGTTAAAAAAAAATCCACTTACCTATAGCAATATTGTAATATGTGAGTTATGACAAACCTTAATGTTTGTTAAGTTTATTTATTTCATTTTTAAATTGTATTTTTTTATAGTAATTTTAGTGGATTGGGTTGACCCTATAGGGTCATAACTATAACCCGAACCCGATGCGCGACTTATAGGGTCACAAAATTTTTCACCAAACCGATCTCATAACCTTATAGGGTTGAACATTATAGGGTTTTTAGCGGATCGGGTAGGTTAAATACCCATATGACCTGCTCATGATACCTGAATTTAAAAATGATCAATTTAGTACCCTGAAAATTTTAAATTGATCAATTTGGTGCCTAAAACGACTTAATAGATGTATTATTAGCGAGCACAAAAAGTTTTTTTAGGTACTAAATTGATTAATTTTTAAAGTTTAGATATCTAATTGGATATTTTGTCAAAGTTCAAATGCCATATATGTCATTAACCTTTTCTGGTATATATCTCATATAATATATATTATGATATGTATATATCTATATGATATATGTTATACATAATTTATATATTATATATACTCTTTAAGTCATATATTTATTTATATAATCCTTACAAGTTATAAATGTTATATATAAAATCTATAAATGTCAATATATATATATATATATATATAAATGATCTATATTTTATGACACACATACAAACATATATATTATATTCATTTCATGCGACAAATGAATTATAACATATATATACTTATATATAACATATAAATCATGTATTTATAACCTATAAATCTTTTATATGTATTGATAAGTACATACATACACATATACATTATTAATATTTGTCATATAATATAGATTATGTTATATTTATACTTATATGTACTCTATAAGTTACATATATGTATTACATATAATCTACCTACTTTATAATATTTTATAGACAGTCTCTATTTTAATGTAGATATTTATATAATATGTTTATACGCATCATGTTTATATAACATATGGATTATGTATTTATAACCTATTGATTTTATTATATATGTGTTATATCTATACATATATTTCTATATATTTTTGGTTTACATGCTATATGGTATATAGATTGTGTATATATATGTACATATGCTATATATATAGCAAATAAATTAATTGTATATTAATATAAACAATATATATATTTTATTTGTTAAATAAGATGTATATTATATATGTTATATGTATGTTTTATATATAATTTATATATTCTATACATATATAAAGTTTGTTTCTTTTGTGGATTTTTTTTTGTAATTTAGTTAAGGGTGATTATATTATAATTTAACAAAATATTAAATTATAATGGCTTCACAAGTTTGTAAATGGGTTTGAGTCCTAAACGTGAACTTGGACATGTTTAAATTTGTGTTTTTTCCAGGTTTGATCCAATTATTATTCATGTCGACTTATACTTACCAAAGCCTTTTCGCAATTGCAATTGCATTGTGTCATGTCTGAATTTATGGGTCGGGTCCTCAATTACCAATTTTACGCAAAATCTACAATTATGGCCTAAACACAAAATTTGTGTTTTTTTAGGATAATTGGTTAAATTAATTACTTGAATAAGGTTGAGTTAAAGATAATTACTAAATTACAGTTGCAAACTTGCATGTCGAAGATCAGATAAGAGTTTGATTGAAAAATCACATGAACAAAATAATATTGTATTTTCCAATTGTGATGTCCTAGATATTTATCACATTTCTTTCATGTGATTTACACTTCCATATCATATGAAAGAAATGTGATTTTCATTGTTTTTAACTAGTACACACAATACTTGTGTGTTGGATCATGAAGGAGTGGAGAAGAGTAGATAGATAGAAAGTGACATGATGCGATTGTTTGAGGAGGTGCAAATAAGGAGGGCAAGGGTTTGGTCGAAAGATAGATAAAACAGTGGGAAGGATTTGTGAAGAGAAGGATGGAGGGGGGGATTGTTGGTGGGAAGAAAACCAAATGATGAGGTTGTAGCAGAGGTGGGATAAAGAGAGAGAAAGGAGTGAGAAGTCGTTGGAGAGAGTGGAGGGAGTGGAGTAAGAGAAGTAGCCAAAGAGGAGGCTGTGTCGACATTAAGTGCAATTTATAGTTGTGATTTCTTTGCAACTCTTTGAAGTTGCAAATACAAAATCAGATTCTAGCGTAGATTTCGATAACTTTTTTAAACTAATGTAAATTTTTCTATATCAATGCTAAATATGTTGATAGACTTACCCAAACACTTACATAAACATACACAGACCTAAATTTACATATGTCTCTAAACATGTGTGTATAGCGTGAGCACATGAGTAAAGAGTGAAAGGTTAGTCTAAGCCTTCTAAAAAAAAATTATCATAGTAGAACACATAGCAAATTAATTAACAAAATAGACCACCAAACTTGCATCTTGAAAATGAGAGATTTATTATGCAAACAACTTGCATGTACAAAATGTGTGCGACAACATTCTAAGTGCAAGAATTTGAGGAAATGTTTAGCCAAGAATTGCGCATGTTTTACATGCGAGAAGTAATCCCACATATTTCACACTTATGCAATGCGAGTTTTGTTTGAATTCTTGCACACAAAATATGCGAGTTATTTTTTTAAACTTAAAATGCATGTTTAACATCTAATTTTGATGGATTATTTTGGTAATTAATTTCAATCATGATCTATTTTAGTAAACAATATTTTAGAAAATCCTAAATTAACAAAAAAAGTCCACGTGCTGATTGCAAAAAAAAAAAAAAAAAAAGCTATAGACATGGAATATTGTATGGCGAAAAAAGACTACTGAATGAACTAGATATACCACGACTAGTACACAAAATTTACACAATACAAAAGGAGACATAATACCACTATTATAGAAAAATATCAACAATATAGCTAACATATATGATGTTGGCAAAACAAAACATGACCGCCCCTACACTAAACAAACATGTATTTACATTATTACAATAGCCAAAATCTGTAGACATGTTTTATACTTTTGCATCCTGCCATTCGTGCTTCCTGCCATTCGTGCTTCATCTTCTGTAAACTACAAAATGAATATGATTATGAACATACCATGTTATCCACCCATATAACATAATGGGGTATAATAAAATCAACTTTCCAACCTATGGTATGCTATTCCATATGCAAGATGTGTTTTACTCATTAGTCGAGTTGGTTTTATTTTGTTAGGAGAAATTATATCTCTATAAGAGACATTTTGACATTAAAAGAGATGTGTTCATTTATTTGAATGGATCTTTTACCCAAACTCTTGATTAGTAAGTTCTCTAGTTTGATGTTACTCATTTTCTTTTCTCTATCTCGTTTTTTTCTTCCTTTTGAAAAGACAAAACCTATTGTATAAGTTTAATAATGTGTTATGCCTAGACAAACAAGAGATAGAAGACCACCACAATACTTGACAAATTACACAACTTAATGTTTGTCTCTACATAATATGTAGAATAAACATTACTTTGTCAGTTTAGCGTAACAAACTGTAAGCAGCTTTTGTAACTACTTACAAGTGATATAAATAGAAAAAAGTGATACAAGAGGGGATTATCTTTTACCTCAGTAAACTGAATGATGGGAATCAAGTCAATGGTCCTCTTACGAGAGCTAAAGCTAAGGAATTACAAAACTTCCTTCAAAGGATTTTGACGAATTGACTTTATGAAGATGAGCTTGACTTCCTTTGTAACTATGAAATTCATTACATAGGTAATTGTGTATCAATTTATGCAAGGAATGAAGACAAATATAAAGAAAGAGTAGAAGACTTGCTTGGCACTCTTGTGATTTAGGTTGTGAAATTACTTACTGAAGACAATGGATTTCACGTTGATAATCATGCCCATGATGAGTGACGTAATGATTTGATTCAACCTATCACACTTGTGAAGAAGCCCATGATATACACCAAAGCAACAATTAGTGAAGATCATGCCCTTAGAGACCCTTGTGACACCGCCAGTAATGATGCATCTTGCGCCCTGGTCATGCTCGTTATCAATTTGAAGACTAGTGATCAGCGGAGATAACACCCTACATCCCAACCGTGATAAGGACCGTTATGACGTTGATGAGTTGATTTATTTTAAATATTTTCTTTATTTTATTAGGAGAATTTTTATTAGATTTGGTTGAATAATTACTATTTTGCCCTTATATAGGCTATGAGTATATAAAGGGCATTATTTGTAAACATTGCAACAAGTTTATTGGTTAATTGAAATTTATTCCTTTCTTAAGAGTATTCTTTAGAAACCCTAATTCTTATCAATTATCTTGATTGTGGCGAGTTGCAAACATGAGTGAGTAATTGTGAGTAATATTAATTATTTGTGAGTGTCAAATCCCTCTTTGCTTTTCTTCGTGTGTCATATCCAAGGAACTTAAATATCCTATCTTGATTTTCAATAAAACCCTAATACTCTTATCAATTATCTTGATTGTGGCAAGTTGCGAATATGAGTGAGTAATTGTAAGTAATATTATTTATTTGTGAGTGTCAAATCCCTCTTGCTTTTCTTAGTGAATCATATCTAAGGAACGTAAATATCCTATCTTGATTTTCAAGGAATGTAAATATCCTATCTCTAGAAACCCTAACTCTTATCAATTATCTTGATTGTGGTGAGTTGCAAACACAAGTGAGTAATTGTGAGTAATATTTGTCATTTGTGAGTGTTAAATCCCTCTTTGTTTTCCTTGGTGAGTCATATCTGAGGAACGTAAATATCTTATCTTGATTTTCAAGAAAACCTTAATACTAGCTTTAGGTCTTGGGGCTTTGTTTAGGGTTAATTAGTATTGACCCATAGATACACTAATGATCAAGTTCCTAGGTGTAGCACTAAGTCTTTAGGAGTCCTTTGGAACTGGAATCTTAATCATCTAGTAGTTTGCCTCCGTTTCTTTTCCCTTGCACAAAATCCACAAACAAGCAACAAGAGTTAGCTAGAGTTTAACAACTAAAGAAATTAAAAGATTGAAAACACAAGTGAGTAATTGTGAGTAATATTAGTTATTTGTGAGTGTTAAATCCCTCTTTGTTTTCCTTGGTGAGTCATATCTGAGGAACGTAAATATCTTATCTTGATTTTCAAGAAAACCTTAATACTAGCTTTAGGTCTTGGGGCTTTGTTTAGGGTTAATTAGGATTGACCCATAGATACACTAATGATCAAGTTCCTAGGTGTAGCACTAAGTCTTTAGGAGTCCTTTGGAACTGGAATCTTAATCATCTAGTAGTTTGCCTCCATTTCTTTTCCCTTGCACAAAATGCACAAACAAGCAACAAGAGTTAGCTAGAGTTTAGCAACTAAAGAAATTAAAAGATTGAAATAACTTCAATGAAACCCTAGATGAGTTAGGGTTTGTTATTTAACAGTGGTGATAAGGAAGAGAGAAAAATCGGGAGCATTCGAACTGTAGAAGCACTTCCTAGATTGAATTGACTTAGTGACATGATCTTCAAGGGATTTTAAATAAAAATATGATCTTTATCTAGTTTAGGGTTTATGAAGAATATGAAATAACAAGTAAAATAAGATATGGATAAAAATGTCGTTCGATAGGATCCACGAACAACAAAATCAAACTAAATTGTAATTGGATTATAGATTGATAGGATCCAAGACCTATAAAGCAACAACGGTTGTAAAAGGAATCACAAGATCCAAGACCTATAGATTGATAGGATACAATTCCTAACAAAATAAGAATTGATAAGAACAATAATTAAAGAGAAACTCTCAATAACCTAAGGAACTCTAAGGTTGTCACCCACAAAGTGCTCTAAAAAAGATGGAAATCAAGTCTGTCTAATCAAAAAAAAAAAAAAAAAAAAAAAAAAGACATATATAACAAAGCCTAGGAATATTAAAAGACTCAAATAAAAATAAGTATGCCGGAAGGCTGGCTCTATGCTAGCGGCTTAGAATTCAACGCTGGTGGCCTTCATAAAGTAAGCGGGCAGCCTTTGAAGTGGCTTTGAAAGTTTCGAAATTGTGAATGTTCAAAGCTGGCTGTATGCCGGCGACTTAACCCCCTATGCTATTAGTGTGGCCCTGTAGGCCGGTGGCCTAAGATGCCGATGTACAGACTGCAGAATCCCCTTTTGTTGACCCTTGGGTTTACTCCCTAAAGTCTTCCCCTTTAGCTTCCCTTTTCCATGCCTTGATGCAACCTGATTCCTATTATTACCCTATGGTTTAAGAAGATTCATCCTCGAATCTTGGTTTTTCAATCTCTGAACATCCGGAGTTGGATTAAAATTGGTCATCCTGCTAGTCCATTCAAACAGAATCCTCAACCCCTTGATCTTCTTAATATGCAACATCTTGGCTTGTTATACCTCTTCATAACTCATAGGTAGCAACTTGTATGTGTTGCCTTGATGCTGAATAGTGTACTCATTCTTGTACACATTAAATATAGCCCGAAGGTCATACTGCCATGGTCTTCTAAGAATTAAGTGTGTAGCATCCATGGGTACTACATCACACAATAACTCATCGGTATATTCATCAATTGAAATAGGTACACGCATCTTTTATGCATATAAATAACCCTTTAATGATTAAGCCAATGAAGAGCATATGGCTTTGGATGCTGCTCCACCTGTAATCCCAATTTAGAAACTAATCCAGTAGAAATAACATTGGTGAAGCTACATGTATCAATCATAGTCAAACATGATTTTCCCTACACTAAACTCTGAATATAGAACATATTAGTCCTCTGGTCTGGAATGGCATTCTCCTGCTCAAGCACTAGAGTCAAAGGGTTGATTAGACATGTCTTCTTCTTGTACTTCTTCCTCACTACTCTTTTGCTCCTTTTCCTCACTCTCAATTCTATTATCTTTCAAGATCATAACTCACTTATTAGGACATTGAGAAGCAATGTGGCCATGCTCCAAATACTTAAAGCATTTGATTTCTTTGTTGTGTTTGATTAGGTGCTTTATCTTCAACCACTTTGCTCTTGTTCTTTTCTATTCCTTCCTCCTTCTTTTTCTCCTCATTTGACTTATTGTAATGATGAGATTTCTGAATTCGTTTATGCTGATGTCTCTTAACCATACTAGCTAATTATATTATATCCTCTAGGGTCTGATAGTGCTGGAGCTCAATAACATTGGCGATACCCATTTTGAGTCCATTAATGAACCTAGCTATAGATTCATATAAAGATTCTTGAATATCACATCTCACCATCAAGGTCTCAAACTCCTTCACATATTCCTCCACACTCCTTTTACCCCGCCTCAAGGATTGTAACTCCATCAGCAACTCCTGTTATAGTAATTTGGTGCAAACTTGCGTTTCATCAACCGTTTCATTAATGCCCATGAACACACCTTTTCTTCATCTGCCCTTCGTCTCTCAATCCACAATTTATCCCACCACAGACTAGCATAGTTAGAAAATGTTAGAGACACCATTTTCACCTTCATGCGCTCATCCTGCTCATAACAATCAAACACTTTCTCTACCTTTGGCACCCAATCCAGAAATTACTCCGGTTTATTGCTTCAAGTGAAAGGTGGAATTTTTAATTTAATACTATCAATTCCCCTTCTCCTATCACCCTTACCTTCTCGCTTCCTATTTCTTTCTCTATTTTTGTTAGAATCATCACTAGAATGTCTCGTTTGACTAGATCCACTTTGACTCCTCCTATCTCTCACCTCCAATCTCTCTAAAATTCTTCTCACATCGTTTTGCATCTGATTAACCCTGATTTACAATTGTGTAAATTCTTGCATAGTCACTACTTCTCCTTCAACACCACAATTGTTGTTGTTATTGTTCGTTCCAACCCTAGGATTATTGACATTAATACTATTGCTTCCATCCGACGACGTCTCTCCACAATCACCAACAGCAACACAGTAGAATTCAATAACAACAAAAAAATTTGCTAAGAAAAATTAAACCAACCTGAAATTAATTCTCATAGAACATCAATTTCTGCACAAACCTTTGCTCTGATACCAAACTAACGCGATCTTCAAGGGGATTTTAAATAAAAATATGATCTTTATCTAGTTTAGTGTTTATGAAGAATATGAAATAACAAGTAAAATAAGACATGGATGAAAATGTCGTTCGATAGGATGCACGAACAACAAAATCAAACTAATTTGTAATTGGATTATAGATCGATAAGATCCATGACCTATAAAGCAACAATGGTGTTAAGAGGAATCCCAAGATCCAATTAACAAGGCTCACCATAATTCCTAATGATACAAGCATTGATAAGAACAATAATTAAAGTGAAACTCTCAATAATCTAAGGAACTCTAAGGTTCTCACACACAAAGTGCTCTCAAAAAGATGGAAATCAAGTCTGTCTATTCAAAACAAAACAAAAGACATATATAACAAAGCCTAGGAATACTAAAAGACACAAATAAAAATTAGTATTTTTGTGCAGGAAGGTTGGCTCTACGCTGGTGGCTTTCATAAAGTAAGCAAGTGGCCTTTGAAGCGGCTTTAAAAATTTCCAAATTGTGAATATTTAAAGCCGGCTGTATGCCAGCGGCGTAACCTCCTATGCGGGCAGTGTAGCTGTAGGCCAGCGGCCTAAGATGCCGGTGTACAGACTGTAGAATCCCCTTTTGTTGACCCTTAGGCTTGCTTCTTGAAGTCTTCCCCTTTAGCTTCCCTTTTCTACGCCTTGAAGCAACCTGATTCCTATCACTTAGGGTTTGGATTTTAAGCAAAAATAAGTGAACCAAGACTTGTTATGGGTTAACATTTGGTGCTTTCATTGACTCTTCTTGATTTTGTCATGCTTCCTTACTTTCTTCAGTGGCACATGGTACTCAGGCTGCAAGAATTCAGGATAAATTACAAGCTCGTGGCACCCATATTGCGAAATTAAAGCAATAGGTAGAACATTTGTGTTCTGATGTGGAGCAAATCCTCTAGTTTATTAGGTTACAAATGGCAAATCAATCTACTACACCTAAGACAATTAATGATGTTGTAAGCCCTTAGACTTTTCGATAGTTTTACTAACCTTCATCGACCAGAAATAAAACAAAAACCTTAATAGCCATACAAGTCAAAACAATGTGTTTAGATCCAGCAATCCTGTGCTCTTAACTCTAGAATAACAAAATCAAAATAATCATGAATTATGGTCTGTAGTCATATAGCGGAACATAAAAAGGTCAGATTTGGGAAAATTAAGCTCGTTTATATCCGAACAGGATCAGTCTTCAAAATTTGAGTCCGGATTCACGGAATGGTAAAAATGTTTTGATAATGCCGTTAGACTCATAATTATACGAGGATTCGTAATATAATAGTTTTAGAATTTTTCGATAACTAAAAATATTAGATATAGTCTTTTTACGCGTATTTTTCTTACTGATAATTTAATTGTCTTGTTTACTATTCATTAATATTCTCTACTATTCATCTATCTCTACTTTTCCTTACAATCTATTCTTACAACCTATACACCTATTTTCTTACAATTTTCATTTCCAATACAACTTCACATCTCTCACATCTCATTTTTCATTAACAAAAATACAAAAAAATTAGAATTTCTCTCTCTCTCTCTCTAATAAGCGCCGGCCTCCTCCCTCTTTCATTCATAAATATTTTAATTTTTACTTATTTAATTAACACAAAATTTCCTCCACTTTTTTCTATAAATACCACGCTTTCTTCATTACCTTTACACCTTTCTTACATTACCAAAACTATTCCAAAATCTCTCCAAAAGTTCACTCACAGTTCTTCTAGTTTCTTCTTCTTTTATAGGTAATACTCCTTTAAGCTTTCCTTATGTTCATTTGGTTAGTATGAATATAGTGTGTATTTTCTAAACCCATGGAGGTTAAGAAATCAAAAATATGTTCATATTTTTTTTTATTCATACCTAAACTTTATGATATGGTGTTGTTATCTTCATGTTCATGCAACTTAGCATGAACATAGTGTGTTTTTTCTAAAAACCCATGGAGGTTAAGAAAGCAATATTATGTTCATGTTTTGTTCATTGTTCATATATTATGCTTTATTATATGTTTCTACTATTATGCTCATTTATATCTAACTAAATATATTTATGTATCTATATATATTCTTTAGAGCATGTAAGCTCACTTGTTATTTATTTATTTTCATGCTTTGCAATTTATTTACTTATTTCATGTCATTATAAGACTAGTCTTTCTAGTCTTAGACTTGTCTCATCAAGTCAAAACAATTTTCTTTTCTTTTGGGACTAGTCTATTCTTAGTCTCGAGAAGCCTTGATGAAGCTAAGGCTCCCAATACTTGACAATTATTCTTATTATTATGTTTATTTGTTTCTTATATTCCTTATTATTACCTTGTGATATTCTTATCTTTTTGTAAACTATACAATCATATTCATGCATGGCAAATGTGTTGTCCAAATAAAAAGAGATCTTTTTATGAAAGACTAAACTTTTAAAATTTTATCACTTAACAAATATTTTTCACCAAAACTTAGAAGATGTTTTTAACAAATTCCTTTAAAAAATTTATATAAGTCCATCATGAAATTTCAAACTATTGGTAAAGAAATTTCTTCAAAGTCTAAAATACTTTCCTTTCAAATGACATGGAAATCTTGATGATAACTTGATACTATTTTTATCAACTTTCCAAACTAAGAACTAAACAAGTTTTCAAGCTAAGGTAAAAATCAACTTACAAGTCTTAAGAAACCAACTTAGAGAAATTAAAATTTGTCAAAAATCTAAGAAAGTAAATTTTCAAAGAATGAACTCATTAGGTACTACTAAAGAAAACTTTTGAAACTTTACTTTTCAATTCTTAAAAATAGAATTGGTAGACAATTTAAAAAGACCAAACTTTATTTCAACTCACTTTTGATCAACTAAAGAATAAAAATATAGAATATTAAATTATGATCACCCAATAATTTATAAGTTATTTCAACCACATAAAGAAAAGTTTAACAAATCCAATTTTTCAAAACCTAGGAATTGTTGTTTTATGGAAATTAATTAAATGAGACAACACCTATAGCATCATGCATAAATTATGAGTCTATTTATGTACCAAAGGAATTCTTTTCAAATATATACATATTTAAGTTTTGCTTAACAAGCTATGAGTAAAGGAAGGATTAGACAAATTTGTTTTTAAAAGAAGCAATTTCGTGGTAAATCTTCACCCTTCGCAAAAGACTTCTTAAAGTGAAAATAACCTTAGAAATGGATATATTTTTTCGAGTAGGTAGAAACGACATATAATATGCAAAATTCAGAGTTAAAATGAGCAAATTATGGCCATTTTAAGTTGGAATTTCCACAAATCTGATTTTTATCGCAATTCGAAGATAGACTTAGAATCTTTAAAGTAGAAATTCTATGAAAGATTCATTTTGGGCATTTCATCTTGTTTAGGTGAAGAAGAAATCGATATTGCTTTCCCCAAAGATTATTTCGACTAGGAACAATCGCCATGGAGTGAGTTAATCCCTTACTAATTACATTTCCTTGAATGTGGTTGTAAATAGTGGCACTAGAGATTAAAGAAAGATAAAAGAATAAATGTTGTATGTGAATTAGATGCATGATTGAATGAAGTGGTTGGTAAATAAGAAGCTAAGTATATCGAAAGAAGGTTCGATGAATAATTTATATTCTCTTGCAATGGTATGATGAATATTGTTTTGGTCACCTTTAACTCGAAATTAACAATAATTGGATAAGCCAATATTAAAAACGATTCATGCATGACATATTGTGAGTCACATCTATTTTTTGCTACTATTCTTCGTGTAGGGAAACAATGAGTTGTATTGGTGTCTAGTGGTAGTCGGGAAGTCTACATGGCAAGTAGGAGCCGTAAGTCTGTAAATATTGATGGTCAAATGGGTCGGAAACCACCCAACCCCCGACATGGAGGGCATAAAATCTATGCTACACATGGTTTCCAGTTAATCGTGTGAATTTTGATTGCTCATGTGATTGTTGCATACACATATGATTGTCTTAAATACTTGTATGATTTATAGGAATGTTTTGAAGAAGGGAGTTATCTCACTAAGCTAGTTTTGCTTATACCCTTATAGCTTTTTGTTACAGTTTGATTACTTATGGTTGGCACCAAGGAGCCCTTTTTGTCAGGTATAAGCCAAAGTAAATAGGAGTTTTTGGAAGAAGTTTGCATATTTAGTTTTTGAGTATAGGATTCAAAGAAAAATCTCTTTAGTAGGCTTTTAATATATTTATGTATGATTTTAAGTTGGCTTAGAATAACAAGAATTTAAGTACGAGGGAATGCCCCTAAGAAGTTGTAAGAATTTTGAACTTAATAATTACTACATGATCATTTTTATAAATCCTTGCATGCTTTTATTATCTGCTTAAACGTAATACCCCTTTGAGTCTCCTACTATCTTGGAAGCACGCCTTGCACATAACATCAAAGCTCTTACGTGACTAAGGTTGTCATTCATCAGTTTTAATATTATGTGCAGCGGATTGCCACGTTTAGGGTATCCTTCGAGGCGTGGTAGATATACTATTATAATCTTTGCCTAATCTTTAGTCTCCTATGGAAACTGCTATTTCTTATACTCGTAACATTAAAATTCAGTTATCAAAATGTAGTAGTCAAGAGCCCTTGCCTTGGATATTCCAAGTGAAACACCCTAAAACTTTGCTAAACAAAGTTGGAAATGGTTTAATTGAATAGTATGTTAGGTAGTTAATTTTGAAATTTGATTTGAACTTAGTTTAGAAATTGAATTTAGATAGATTAATTGAATAAATCAAGTAAAGTAAATTATATGATATAATTAGATAGATTAACATAATTAAATTACAGTAAATATACCAAATTGAAATTTGAGATTTCAAATATTCCTTTCAAATCATCTGTTCGCTTTATTTACCTATTTCATGAATTGGATTGCTCAATTCTTTTCAATTATCAACTTGAATTCATTTTTCTTTCAAATTTCAAATGAACCAAATATCTAATGTTCAATTACCTAAATTTCAAAAAGGCCCTATTTAGCCTTTTAATATAGTCCCATTTCCTCAATCCCCATAAATTTGAATTATTTTTTTTTTGTTTATAAATATTAGTTCTTAGGTCCAAACCCAAATTAACTATCAAATTTTACCAATTGAGTTCCTAAATTAGATTTTTTAATTCAACTATTATTTTCCATTCCCTAAATTCTCAATTTTCTTTCTAATTATTTTCAATCTTAAGATAAACATCTAAAAGGTTTAAGCCCAAAGCCGCTATCCATAAATATCTTTTAAAAATTTTATCTTTATCCTGTTTCCTTCCTTTTCCTTATTCTTTGCTGCCATTTCTTCTTTTTTTTTCTTCCTCTCTTTCTTCTCTATGTTTATCTTCTTCTTCCCAAAAACTCAAATCTAAATCTCAATTTCAGAGAGATCATGGGAAAAATTGAAGATAGAAATCAAGATAAAAGTTGGTAACATGCATGAAGTACCTTCATCAACTTAAGAAGTAATAGTATGGAAGATCAAATTGCATATGTTTGCTAAAAAGGTAAGTTTAGTTAATTTTTTTTTTCTTTTATGATTGTTGTGAATGCATGGAAATGATGAATAAGTGTTAGATATATGTAGGGTTTATGATAAAAATGTAAACTAGTAATATATGAACTTGTATGTTAAAAACCTAAGTGTTCATGCATGTGTGGATTAGAAATTTAATGAAATGATTTAAGGAAATATGATATAGAAATATGTGTAAAAGTGATAGATGGTCATGAATATGAATATGAATTTACATGTTGAATTTCGTATGTTTTATGTTAGTTTTGTGATATAAATAACTAATTAAGTAAGTTAAGTTTCAAAGCTATAAACAAGGAAAAATGTGAAAAACTAGTGTAGGCATTGATCACAAGCATTATGAACCCATGATGGTTTCTATTCCTCGTGTTTTGTAGTGCACACTTGATAACGGGTGTTATGGATCCCATGATAAACATTGTTTTGCAAATTTAAGATGATCATGGGAGTGTTGAATCGCATTATATGGTTTATTTTGTAAAATTAAGATAATAACAAGCATTATCAAGGGTGTGATTGACTCTATTTGTTGTTTTAACTCAAAATGTCCTGATCACGAGCGTTATAAAGGGTGTGATGGGCATCACGACCTCCATAACAGGTGTGATTAGACCCTTACTTAAAAGAAAAAGAAAAAGAAAAAGAAAGAAAGATGGAATGAAATAGATAAATGATAGATAAAATGATATGTTAGTACTTGTATAATTAAGAATGAATTAAGTTATTGAGTGAATTAATAGGTTTAATAGTTAATTAGATTTTACATGGATTTAAAGTATAAAATGGTCTTAGTTAATATATCTAAGTTCAACTTGACCTAATGAAATTTAGTAAGCTAAAATAAACTAGATTGATATACACTTAATAACTTCTAAATAACTTAGAATTAATATAAATGTAATGAGTTAGACTAGGCCTTGATCAATAAGGAGAGTATGTTGTTTCTAAGATATGTTTGCTGGTAAATGAATGTTTAGTATAGTTTGATGGAAGTTAATAATAATTCAATTTCTTATATGAGTTTGTGCGTATTGATTGTCGATAGGCATCCAAAACGAATTAATACTTAAATACAACTAATAAATGATTGTTACTTGTATGTAGTCATTGAATCCGGTCTAGGGAGCAACAACCTTGCATGGTGATGCCAACATGATAGTGAAGTGCTTAGGCCATCCCTATTGTTGATATGATAAATCATAGGTGACTCATTGAGCTCTTAACCCAACCTTTATCATTGAAAACGATAATTCATAAGTGGCTTGATGGGTAGTTGATCGGGGAAATAATTTTGAGGTAATATTTATTTATATTAGAGAGAAGTTGTATTAAGCAATGTAATATATAAGCGCTGTTACTCTGCTTAATCACAATAGACTAATATAGATAGATGCGTAATGGCAGTGACATTAAGATGCAGTTATTATTTTTAGATGTTCCTATAGGAGATATAGATATTTAAGTTGCTTTTATGAACACTCTGAGCAGTTGTTACTACTAAACCCTCATATTCCTAGTGGTGTGTTATGGAGTGTGAGTGCTTCAATGTTGTTCTGTTGACATTAATTAAAGATATAAATTGTGGATGTTACATTGCATTAGAATAATTGTGTATGCATCTCATGTTGCTTGTGTTGCTGTTGTATTGGGCTTCAGCTAATTCTTTTCTTTCTTCCAGGTGTTGATTGGATGATGATGATTGTTTCTAATTTTGGACAACTCTAAAGGAACTTGTTAATGAGTGAAGCAGGTTAAGATCGTCGGATGTATTTTAATTTAATTTGTTTAAGAAATAGATTTATCTTTTCGGACTTATGTTTCCCTAAGTACCTGGTTGTGGGGCCTATAGTTTGTATTTAATCTTTTAAAATTTTATTTTACCATCATGAATAGATATCCTATGTTTGAGATGCTTGATGGTAATGGTTGTCTTTGTGAAGGTTGAACTACCCATGAGAGTAGCTTTCTAAATAATTTTTGTAAAATATGTTTTATCGCTGCAAATTCAGTTGTTTCTAAAATCTAATTATACGATTTCAAAATTTAAAATTGATTAGCAAGTGTTCATGATAAACAAGTCTTTCTAGGTTAGCCTGAGCACATAATACGCAAGTATTATACATGGCAACTGGGCATGCTTTGACTTAATTCGGAGCATGACACCAAGCCAATAAATTTTTATATTTTCATCATGTACCTAATCATGAACGCATTCAATTGCTTCTTTTGCTATGGAAGGTGAAGCTTTGGCTTGGTTTGAAAGGTTATTTCGCAATAATTTGTTATCTACTTGGCCTACATCTCTAAAAGCACTGGAGACTAGATTTGGTCCCTCTATTTTTGCGGATTATCAAGACAAACTTAGCATTTGATACAACATGAGTCTATTGCAGAATACCAACATGAGTTTATAATCCTTTCTAGTAGAGTTAATAGCCTATCGAAAGTTTCTTACAAAGTATTTTGGGTCTTAAACCCTTGATAAGGTAAGAAGTCCTAGCTTTTTAACCTACTAGTCTTATGCAAATTTAGCTAAATTGCATGAAGGTAAATTTCCATAATTTAATACCCAATAATTCTTTTCAATCTTCAAATTATCTTCTTTACACCCATACCCTCTCATTCTTTTTCTAAAACTCTATCTTTTTAATCTTCTAAAACCCCATACTTTATATTGTTTCTTCTAATGCTTCTTCCAACATTGCGTAGCCAAAGAAAACCATTCCTTTGTAAAAACTTACTTAAGTTGAAATGACTTCTAGAAGGGAAAAGGCCTTTATTTGTTAATTGTGATGAAAAGTTCCATAAAGGACATGTTTGTAAGGCTAAGTTTCACATGATCATGATGAGGACTTTCATCTAAATGAAAATGGTTCATTCCATTGCAGGCCCTATTGATAATAATGTTGAAATCAGCAATCATGCTCACTCAGGGATTCATATTTCTTGTACTCTTAAGTTTCTAGGGTCTATTAGAGGCGAACAAGTCTCTATTCTAGTGGATTTGGATAGCACTCAATTTTATTCAATATTGAATTGCTAAACAGTTAAACTTACCTATTTTGGCTACTAGTGCTTTCCAAGTGATGATTGGAAATGGTGAAAAATTATCTTATATGGTGTTGGCAAAGATGTGATGGTGACCATTGATGGTATAGTTTTTACCTTGGATTTTTATATATTGCCCATTCTGGGAGCTGATCTAGCTTTAGGTATTGAATGGTTGAAAATCTTGGACTTGTCACACTGGATTATTCTTAGTTAATCGTATTGTTCTCTTTACTTGGAAAGTCTATTACATTATAGGGTGTTACTCATTTACAATCACAACTCATTGAACATCCTCAACTATAGAAACTGATCAATTCGGATGGTGTTACTAAACTTTATAGCTTTTTGGCTTAGAAAGAGGATTTGCCTTTTGATATCATCGGTAATGGTGATATTCAATCACTTTTGGGTAGATTTCAAGGTGTCTTTGAGACTCCTTCATCATTGCCTCCTTTACGTTCCATGCAACATCATATTCATTTAAAGAATGAGTCTCAAGCTATCAATGTCCGCCCTTATCAGTACCTACATTTTCAAAAGGTGAAAAATTGAGAAGTTGGTATATGAAATGCTAGATTCGGATGTTACTAGACAAAGTACTAGTCTTTTTCCTTTTTATGCCATTAGTTAAGAAAAAAGATAGCTCGTGGTGCTTTATGTGGACTATAGAGTCTTAAATCAAACCACTATTGTGGATAAATTTCCATTCCAACCATTGATGAATTGCTAGATGAATAACATGGATCCTCTATTTTCTCAAAGCTGGACTTACGCGCAATCTATCATCAAATTAGGATGCTTACTAGTGACATACACAAATGGAGTTCATTGCATGCTATTTGGAATGTCAAATGCCTTTCTAAATTTCAGTAGTGATGAATGATCTATTTATGCCTTATCTTTGCAAATTTATCATTGTGTTTTTTTATGATATACTCATTTATAAAAGTTCATCTGATTACTTAGGGCTTTGGAGATTGTTTTAGAGAGCCTACAAAAGCATCGGTTTTATTTGAAATTAAGTAAATGCTCTTTTGCTTAGTCCAAAATTGAATATCTTAGACATTTTGTTTTAGCTGATGTAGTTATCTTAGATCCTAGTAAAATTCAAGCCACACAAGATTGGCTAGCCTCAAGTAATCTTAAGCAACAACATGGATTGATAGAATTAACTGATTATTATCGTAGATTTGTGAGGCATTCTATTCTATTGCTGCCTCATTGATGAATTTATTTAAGAAGAATCATTTTGAGTGGAGTACTTTAGCTTAAAATGCTTTTGATTTGTCGAAACAGGCTCTTAGTAGTACATCGGTTTTAGCTTTGTTGGATTTTGCTAAAACTTTTTATGAGGATATTGGTGTGTCAAGTGTGCATTGGGTTGTTCTTTACTAAGATCACCACTAGCTTATTGCTTTTTTTCAAGAAAAAATTTCCCTTATGATTATAGAAGGTCAACACTTATGTTAGGAAACTAATGGCTATGGTTGAATTAGTGATCAACTTAAAATTTGTATATAAATAAAATAAGGATTCTCCTAGCAAGTATACTGGGTCTGATCAAGTAATACAAAAGTGAGTAGAGTATTGTTCCCATAAGGATCAATTTAACTACTAGACCGGTATTAGCTTTAACTAATATCTAGGCAATTGAATTTTAGCAATCTAAACAAATTATCTAATTCTAATCTAACTTAATAGCTATTGATGAATGCAATAAGATTGTTGAGAGATATATATGAAAATAATGTGGGAAGGAAAAGAATCCACCTTAACATTGCTAATCAAAATTGAAACATATTATATTGATAATTAGACTTACGAATATTCATAAAAATTTTAAGATCTAAAACTTGGAATCAAGTTTTAATATCTTATAAACCACAAAATAACCTAATAGCTTCCGCTATAATATTACCAGTGGAATCTTGTTTACAATCATAAATCTTTGATTCTACAATTGACTAATGCTTTAAATTAAATTCTCCTAATTCTTTAGTGAGAAATCACCTAAAAACATCGCATGAATCACAACAGACAATTTCTAAATTAGATTAAACTCCTCGCTTCCACAATTTTGATCAACCTTAATTTATGAATTCCTATAAACCCTAATTTCCCTTCCGAGTTATCAAGATTCTTACAAATCAAATTCCAAATGAAAATAAGATGAATGACAGGAATTCAATAAGAATGTATCATAACCCTAACAATCATATAAACAATTTCAAGAATCATATTAGCATGCTTAAGGCTTCATCAACTTCCCATAATAGAATTTAGCTACTCATAGATAATGATTCACAGATTAGATATGAAAATGCAATTGAATTCATATTGGAAAACAAAATGAAACAATTGAATTGCATACAAATAAAATCAAATATCACCAATTCAATTGACAAGGTCTTCAATTGCAAGATCTTTACAAAGCTCCAAAATGATCTCTCTCTAACAAAGGAATGAAAGCTAATCTAATTTTTTTTTGTCTTTTTCTATATTTTTTTCATGTCCCTCTAAAGTGAAGGAAATCCTAGAATATATAAGCAAAATTCCAGAAATTTCATCTAATTTTTGCAGTTACAATCGTACGCCGGCAGTTACACTTACTATGTCGGATGCATATAGATGATTACTCTCCTACATCGTTTGAATATTGGTGGCTTTGACTTCGGCGTTAAAGGTTTGAATTCTGTGGATGACCTATGCTGTTTAAACGCTGGCGCATAGGGTTTGAAATGCTGGTGTAAAGGAAAAACATAGAAGGCTGAGATCCACTTTTAGGCTAGCCGTGCAAGTGGTAGCCTTTAAAAATCCAACTCTGTGGATGCTCAAGGCTGTCTCAATGTCGGTGGCATTGATTTTCAGGAAGCCAGCGTTGGATGAAAGTTGCAGAAGCTAGCTTTCCCTTCTTCTACACTGGCAGTGTTAAGCCAGTGCTTGATTTTTTATTACTGATCTTCATCCTACACCGCCCCAAGGCCAGTGGCGTACATGACGATTTTTGCTGGCCTTTGAATTTTTGAATCTCTTTCATATCAAACCTTGGAAAAAAGCCAACAGCTTAGAGGCAGTGTTGACCTCTAGGCCGACTGTATGCTGGCAGCTTAGATTTGAGAAAAGCCTATGTAGCCCCTGAGTTTCTTCAATTTTAGCTCAAATGATAAGTGTCTTAAGACCCTCATTATTTGTGCATTGTTGAGCATATTTTATATGTTATTTGAGTAAGTCATTAAAGGAAAGAACTTTTATTGGGTTAATTACTTGTTTCAGGGATGATTATGGAACAATGGAGCTTTTTAAGAGATTTATCATGAAAGAAACCAAGTTATTGAAGGATTATGGAGCCTAGATGAAGTTACTGGTCATACACTAGTAATTATACACTACTAGTGTAGATTTGGAGGACAAACTTGAAGAAAAATCAGCTTTGTCAATATACACGACCCAAGCTACACGGGTAGTGTAGGATGAGTAGTGTACACATGACAACAAAGGAAGCGCTAGAATTATGTTGTACACACCCTGAGCTACACGAGTCGTGTAGGGTACTCGTGTATGTGCAATTTTGTCACGCCCCGAGGGGTACCCTAAACGTGGTAGTCCGCCGTACACAATACTAAAGCCTAGGAATGACTACCTTAGTCACGCAAAGGCTTTCATATCATGTACAAGGCGTACATCACAACCAAGGGAACTCATCGAAGTAGCGCAATTTATATTGATAATAAATAAGTAACAAGGCAAAGAGAATACTTATCATAAAACATAAACATATTGCATTGCAATTCTTAGGGGCATGTCCATCTATTTTCTTCAAATAAATATACATCACTATTCATATAAGTCATAAGAGGTCGTTTAGGTTCCGAAAACATTGGGTACAAATTTAAAACGAATTTTTCTAAACTTTGCAAATCCATTTTCTAACTCAACCTCATTCAAAAATCCTTTAGTAAACATATATATATATATATAATAGCATATATAATTGATAAATCCTTTGAGTATATAGATAAGCTCACTTTATATGCATGATTTCTAATGGTAGTGTCTCAACAATTTATTTCATAAAACAATTCATTTTAAAGTGTTAAAACTTATCTTGATAAATTCCTTTTCAAGTATTTGAAAGAAACTTTATATTTTCATCACAAATGAGTATATCCTTATTTTATTTTCTTCATTCCTTTTTCCAAAATAAATAAATTTTCCTTTAACCTTGGTCTTTCATAAATTTCACTTTTAATGATAAAAGGCCAAAAATATATTTGTTGAAAACCTTTTTATAATTTTGTTTTTAAGATAGTTTTAGAAAATGAGTCTTGTCTATTTATTATTTTAAAATATAAGTTTTTGTTTTCTAAGCTTGTTCTTTTATTTCCTTTGAAAAGAATTCTTTTTATTTCTAAAAATCATTTGTTTCTAATCTTATTATGCTTATATTATTTGAAAACAAGTCTCTTCTTTAGGGACTTTAAAATCATTATTTTCCTAAGTGGGCACATAACTTTATGAGTTGATTTTATCTTAACTTTGAAAACTAGTTATTTCTTGGTTTTGGTCATGGAGTTTAAAAGAGTTTAATCTTTTAAGCTTTTTGTAAGGACTTTGAAAACTAACTAATTAATTTACTAGAACTTAGGTTCCGATAATGTAAAATGAAAGTATTTATTTCTTACGTTTCCTTGGTAAAACTATCTTTGATACTTAAGAAAACTTTGAGAAAACTTGTATTAATCTGTTGTTTGATAATAACTTCATTATTTTGTGACAAACCACATAATAGAAAATCTAGTTTTGAGTTCCCTTAATAGATGAAATTTTACTTTTTAGATTTAGTTGAGACATTAACATTATGTAGATGCAAGTATCATGAGCATATAAAATAATAAGGACATAAGAAAATACCGAAAATAATAAAAGCAAGGAAATAAATATCAAGTATTGGGAACCTTAGCTTCATCAAGGTATCCCGGTCAAGTATTGGAGCCTTAACTTCATCAAGGCATCCTGAGACTAAGAATGAACTAGTCCCGAAAAGAAAAAATAAAAGGTTGTTTTGATTTGATATGGACAAGTCTAAGACTAGAAAGACTAGTTTTAATAACGACATAAAAAAATAAATGCATAACTTGAAAGTAAATAGATAACAAATGAGCTTATATGCTCTAAATAAATATATATACATAATACAATAATATAAGTTAGATTAGAAGCAAATAATCACAAATAATACAACATTAAAAAATAGGAAGCTTATGTACAAGAACAAACATGATCATGTTGTTGCTTACTAACTCATAATGAGTTTCAAAACAACCCATAGTCATTAAGTTACATGACATGGATGATAAACAGATGGAAGAAATATTTACCTAAAGTATGTAAGAGGTATGAAGATGGTAGATGAAATGGGTATTATGTGAGTAGTGATATGTGGTAGATAGTTTATGTATGAGGAATGATTGTTGTGAGGAATTGGTTTGAGAGAGTTTTGGTAGGAAAATTCTTGAAGAGAGAATTTGTGGAGAGATTTTGAGAGAGTTTTGGTAGTGAAGTGAATTGTGTGAAAGAATGGAAGAGGAATGGGGTATTTATAGAATTTTTGGAGTGAATTTTAGATGTAATAAAATAAATTAAAAAAGAAAAATAATTGAGTGAAGAGAGAGGAGGGTGGCGCCGGTTCTAGGACATATAGAGAGGTGTGAGTTGATTTTTGAGTGAAATTTGTAAGAAAATAATTAATATGTAAGGTATGATTTGATAAAAGGGTATTGGAAATATAAAAAGTAAGAAAATAGATATGTAGATGAAAGAAATAGGTGTAAGAAAAAGTAGAGATAGTGAAATAGTAATGAATAGTAGGAAAGTACTATGAATAGTAGACTAGACATTTAAAATACCGGTAGTAATAAAAATACGCATAATAATGCGATATCTGTAATTTTTAGCTACCGAAAAATTCTAAAACTGATATTTTTGGAATCGTTGTATTTTTACGAGTCTATTGGTATAAACGGAATATTTTTAATATTCCGAGCTCCAGGACACGATTTTCGAGAACCAGTCCCGTTTGAGTCCGAAGGACACTCAAAATTCGCAAATATGATATTTTTATGTTACTCTATGTTATTACGAACTTCTTAAGCTTTTGGCTTAATTTCGTTTTCTAGGGTTTGAAATTGCGGGATTGCCGGATCTTAAACACTAGGGTTCGTTATAAGCTTCGTTGATTTTAGGGTTCCGGTTTGACTTCCGGTTTTTGTTGAGATATTTGTAAGATCGTATAATTTTCGAGTTTTGATCGTTTTATATTTTTAGCTCAACATTTATGTTTTATATTATTTTATTTGTGATTATTTAATAGTTTTTAGTTCTCGGGATCGTTTAACCGAGTCTAAGGTTATGAGTTGACTCAGTTTGACTTTTGGTGAAAATTTGAAATTTGTGATTTCTAAAATTTATCGAAGGTTTTAAGATTTTGCTGTTGATCGTTATTTGGATATATTGTCTTGATTTGCGTGTTAGGAAACGATTAGGTGATTTAATTGATGTACGGACGTTGATTAAATTGGTAGTTGGACTTTATATTTCGTTTCAAGGGTTCTCGTTTTCTCAAGATTGAGAAAACTCGTTTTTGTTCTTATTTGGAATTAAGTTTTAACTTGGTTCGATTTTTAGGGTTTCGTTTCCGGTGTTTGACTCGGTCTAGAATTGGGTTTTAATCTCGAGTCGATTTTCGGGTGTTAAATTTTTGATATTAGACTTCTAGAATTATTTTGAGGATTATGAAAATTTTTGGGGGTTTACAAATTTTGTATAAATATAGCCTTCTTTCATTGTTTGAAGGAAGAGAGAGAGTCAGATATCATTCCTAACCCTAAGTTCGTCTTTTGGAGAGCTTTTCAAGGAGAATTGATGGCACAACCATTCGGAATCACAACAATTGTTTCAAAAAGGGGGTTTTGTCATTATGTTTTATTTACACTCTTCTAGATCCATTGTTTCTGTTGTTTATCATATGGAAGAGTAGATTTGTTTGCCCTAGGTTTTGTGAAACCCTAACTCATGTTCTGAATTGTTATCAATTGATGAAAAGTTTTGATCTTGAATTCATTTATGTGATTTAATTGTCTTGTGATAATTTTCTGGCCAGGATTATTGCTTGTTTGATTCTTATTAGTTAGAAAGAAATTCCAACTAATAGGATAGATCTTATATGAATGATAAATTTGCATGTTTCACCTAGACATAGGGAGACTTCGAATTTCTGCTATAAAGATTAATTCTTTATTTAGGGTTTGTGACTTTTATGCAATTTTACATTGGCGTGAATGAAGGAAGAGATTCCCATTTTCTCATGTAAAATTAGGAATCAATTGACTTGAAGAAAATAATTGGTTTAATTTAGAAACCCTGCAGTTCAAGAATTGATTTTTCATCAGTTAATTTTATCATAAGTATTAAGGGTCAGGGTGGATCAAAACTAGGGGCATTGTTGTGAATTGAATTAAATTAACGAAAGCTCTCATATTCTATAATTAAGGTTTGTCAATTATTAACATAATTAATCATTGGGTTAATACAATCTTCTGATAATTTAGACTAGATAGTAGTGAAAGGGTATTACTAGTAATTGCCCATAGATCTTTAGGACGACATCCGAGTTAATTTATATACTACAAGATAGGTGCGCTGCCTTGTGCGGATTTGAATTAATTGGATTATAAATTTTATACTTGGTGATCATACACACATCATCAAACTTCCTTATTTTGCTTTCCTTTGTTCAATTTAGACTTGAAACATGAATTTAAACAATCCAAATACAAATTCTAGCAATTTTCATAAAATTCAAGACAAATTAATCACTAATTGCTTGTTAAAAGTTGTGTAGAATATGATCTTATCAATTAGCGAAAAAATGGCATCAATACCTCTTGGGTTGCCACTTTATTATACGCACTTATAAGAGAAGTCTTAAAGAAATGTTGTCCCAAGTGATTCAAACCCTAGAACAACAATAGTATTTGGTGAAATTGTTAGGTTATGATTATGGCATACAGTATAAACTCGGGGTTAAGGGTGGTTGATGCCATGTCTCAGAGTTTTCATAAGAAGTCTCTTTTACTGTCTTTATCTATCATTTCTAATGACTTTATTACTCTTTTAAAAGTAGAGTATCAGCGGAATGGTGAATGGAACAAGTTGCTACAAGAATGCCAGCAAGGAGTCTCTTTAAAATGGCTATTATCTTATCATAAAGTCCTACTTATTTTGGGTAAGCAGATTTTCATCCATTCCCATGCTTTTATTGTTAATTCATTCATCATGGAATTTTAGTCATCTCATGTGGGTAGACATTTAGGTATTCTCAAGACGTTGAAGCGTATTAGCCGTTCATTTTTTTTTTTTTTTTTTGCTACCTATGAAGAAGGATGTGGAGATTTTTATTAGACGGTGTAGAGTTTGCCCACAAGTGAAGTATTAAACTTCTTCCCCTGCTGGACTTCTTCAACCACTTCCTATTCCTAATGAAGTTTTTGAAGATGTTTCTATGGATTTTATTGCCCATCTTCCTTTATCACGTGGATATTTGGTCATTTTGGTAGTGGTTGACTACTTTAAAATACTCCCATTTTCGCACTTTGACTACTTTTTATAATGCTACCTTAGTTGCTAGATTATTTGTTGAAATAGTGGTTAAACTACATGGTTTTCCCAAATACATTGTGTCTGATTGAGATAAGGTGTTCATGAGTTGTTTTTGGCATGAGCTTTTTAAATTGAGTGATACCCATTTGAAAATGAGTTTAGCTTATCATCCTCAAATAGATGGCCAAATGAAGGTAGTCAACAGATGTCTTTAGTAATATCTTCACTCATTTGTTATGGATCGACCTACTGAATGGATTAAATTCCTCCTTTAGGTTGAATTTTGCTTTAATACCAGCTATCACACTAGTACTATAATGACCCCACTTTTAGGGTTATATAAATTAGACCCTCCCTCTATTCTTAGTTACATTCAGGGACTTTCATTGATTGATGTTGTTGATCAAGGCTTTTAAACAAGAGATGAGATTTTAAGGGCTTTGAAGATTAATTTAGCTCCCACTCAATTGCAAATGAAGCGGATGAGTGATAAACATTGAGTTGATAGAATTTTTGAATTGGGTGACCATGTGTATGTAAAGCTTCAACTGTATAGGAAAACTTTATTAGCTAATCGGTCATCTCATAAGACTCCATGATGTTATTTTGGTCCTTTTAGGTCATTCAAAAGATTGGAATAGTAGTTTATAAGCTAGAGTTGCTTAAATCATCTAAGATTCACCCAATTTTTCATGTTTTATTACTAAAGGTATCTTTTGGGTATTGTTCTACTATGGTTCCCCTACCCTTAGAGTTTCATAATAATTTTTCTATCATTCAACCTCTGGTGATTCTAGATTCTAGGCATTTGAGACAACAGGGCCATGTGGTTCCTCAGGTATTAGTCCAATGGGAGTCTCTACCTTTAGAGGATCATACTTAGGTTGATTTGGCTTATTTTAAATGTGATTATCCATCTTCTAACCTTGAGGACAAGGTCATTTTTCTAGAGATGGAGGAAATTGTTATGCCTAGACAAATAAGAGATAGAAGACCACCACAATACTTGGTAGAATACACAACTTAATTTTTGTCTTTACATAATAATAGAATAAACATTACTTTGCCAATCTGGCATAACAAATTATAAGCAGCTTTTGTAACTATTTACAAGTGATATAAATAGAAAGAAATAATACAAAAGGGGATTGTCTTTTATCCCAATAAGTTGAGTCTTGAGGAGTGCTCTAGAACTCAAATCCAATCATCTAGTCGTTTGCCTCCATTTCTTCTCCCTTACACAAATTACACAAACAAAAAACAATAGTTAGTTAGAGTTTAGCAAATAAAGAAATTAGAAGATTGAAATAGCTTCGATGAAACCTTAGATATGTTAAGTTCTTTTAATTAATAGTGGCAATAAGGAAGAGAGACAAATAGGGAGCATATAGACCTGTATAAGCATTTCCTAGATTAAAGTGACTTAGGGTTTGAATTTTGTGGAAAAATAAGTAGATCAAGCCTTGTTATGGGATAACACAATGATAGCTCACCATCCATAAGTTGATGTTACAATTGTATTGAATGTTCACAGGATCTCTTGCTAATGGGCCCTTCCCTCTATGATCATTATGACCATAACACCAATTGCATGCTTGTTATTTAGCAAAAATTAAACATTAGTAGTGCGTCTCATTGAAAAGAATGATAATGAGGAGATATAAGGAGAATTATTATTATTTTTATTAAATAAATCCTATTGCCTTCCCCTTTGATGTTGAAGTTGACTTAACCATGATGTCTCTGTAGTGGCGTCAATATCGCACATGAGTATTGACCAGTAGTAGTTAATTTGCCTCAAAGCTTTCCTTTTTTCCTTTTACTCATTATGTTTGAGTTTCTTAGCTCATATAAATATTGATTTTATGATTTTTTTAGGATATTATAATCATTGCATACCTTGGAAAAATTGGTGCACAAATTTCAACTTTAGCTAACGTTCCTTTCGTTGGCATTGTAAAGATAATACGACAGTAATCAAGGATTTATTGGGCCTATTACTGGAACGAGAGCCGAAGGATTAGCTAAATTTGGTTATAAGGATCTTGTTTAAACTCCATGATATCTTATTCTATTGTTGAAGTGTAATAGAGACACACACCAATTCAATGCATTAGGACCAATTTGTCTGGGTGGCCTTCTATCCATGAGTTGTACTTGTAAAGGAAATGAAGTGAAATAGAGTGAGTAGTTATTATAATTATCCGTACAATTTTTATGAAAAATAGTTAAAACCGTCAATTTTGTAATTGTGTCTTTTATCCACTATATTTACCCATTTCTATTTATTTTTGGAAAGAAAGAAATGGGTTAAAGAGTGGAAAACTTTCCACTTCTTCTCTTTTCTACCATTTACATTTTTTTAGCCCCTACCTTTTACATTAACACTCTTATTTTTCCTCCCATTGTCACAAGTTTTATCTCATTTCTTTAGATTTACACCCATTGAAACATAGGTCGATCATCATTTAAATGAAATCTAGCATTTTTGGGAGCTTAAAGGTAGTCATTTACTTTAATTGTGATTATGCCATTAATAGTTACAAATGACCTAATAACTCTTGTATCATAACATCATTACTAAAATATACAAAATTAATTAGTGTTTGAAAATAATAATAATAATTCTCGAGGATTCGATAAAGGGATATTGTGGAAGTTAAGATATTTTTTAAAGTCAAACTAACACAATAGCCCTAATCTAATTAAATGACCAAGAACATTTTAGAAATTGTACCACAGAATATTTTCTTTAAGGTAGCTAATCATTCTAGTTTCTTACCTAAGCTAGCATCATAACTAAAGGGAAATTAGTAAGTACACCTTTTAAAGGAGGGGGAATTAGTTAAGTGGAAATTCTAGAATCATTAGGCAAAAATCAAATGGGAAAAATAAGGAAAATTTTCTTCTCTCTCTCTAAATTGTTGTCCTTGATGATCTATGAGGAGTAACAAAGAGCTATTCTTATTATTATTTTTTGTCATTCCATTCCATTAGCATATGAGTTGTAGTGTCAAGAGACTTTGGACAAGATCTAGGTAAAGAATTGGTAAGTAGTTGATTTCTCTACATGACAACCTCAATCTTAGTAAAAAATTGCTAAGATGGTAACTCTGTTCTTTCTTTTGGATCAATTAAGGAAAATAGATTAAGAAATCAAGTCTTGGAGCTCCTATAGTGGCGTGGGCATCTAATGTCACATTTAATACGCGAGAATGAACCTAAAATGAAGTTGCGATTCTGGGTTTCGTTCCCATTGCTATGTTTGGATGCATTTTTAAAAGCCGAAATCTCAATTCTCGAGAATTGGTAATTCTGGCTTTGAGGGGAAATTTGATTTTGCCATTGAGAAGGTGGAATCGCGATTCCATTCCATCCTCATTAATTATTGCTATTATAATTACCTTTTTATCTTTTTATATTTTTGTTTTTCACATTTATTGTTGAGGATATTTTTAACAAATACTATGTCCATTATATTCTATTTAGGGGTGTTCACGGTTCGATTAACCGGTCCGTGGCCCTATTTTTTTATCCTAACCGTATAATCGGATTTTTCAATATCCTGACCTAAACTGATCCATTATGAACGGTTTAACCGCTTTAAAGGTTAATAATTTTTTTCGGTTAATTTTTTGGTTTTCGTTTTTTAACCGTTTGACATAATGGTTATGCAAATTTTGCAATTAACCATACTTTTCAATATGTCCGTAAAATAATCAGAGTATTTTTTTTTTGTATAATTATATTAAAAACTATAATTAAGAATGTAAGACATGTAAAATAGTTGTTAATATATATCGGTGTCATCAAGATAATCATCATAATAGCCTTTTATCATGTGTTCTTATCAACCTTGATCAATTAAGCTCAATACAAAATCTCAATCAAAACCACCATCTAATTTTCAAATATATATGCATTTGTTTCTTTTTATCTGAATCATTCACTTAACATAATTCATATTGATAACACTAAAAGAAATAATTATATGGGTATATATTATAAATATATATTTATAATTACGGATCGGTTAACTGAATCCATCGGTTTCTAGAATCTAAAAACCGAAACTGAAACAACAAATAAAAATGTTAATCCTAACCGAAACGATGGATCGGTTAATCCTTTTTTTTTATGGTTCTCGGTTCGGTCCAGTTACTCCTATACTTTCGGTTTTTTTACACCACTAATTATATTCGATGATGTATCTAAACAAAGGAATGGATTTTCATTCTGCTACCCTTTATATTTCCTCTCCTTCTAAGCAATTCTTGCATACTAAATGTGACATAAGAGGTAAGATCAATTACTTGATTTTGTATCTTAGAAGTTCAATTTGAGAGATATCATCCATAATATTTCAATATACTAGTTAAGATTAGCAAAAATTTTAAAATTGGATGGTTTTCCATAAGATTTAGGTTTGGAGGTTCGATCAAGAGTTTTGTGGGTCCAGAGTTATACCCTTATAATGAAGGGCTCAACATCCCCATACATCTTTCTATATCGAGAGTTGTACCCCATAACTATAAGCTCCCCTAATTTTGCATAACTTGAATATGATAATTACTATATAGCATAGAATTTCATAAAAACTTTGAGAAAAAGATTGAAAAGATCACTTTCGATTTTGGCGATTGTTTTGAATATTAAAGTGTGAACAATTTGATTATAATTAAGAGTTAAATCATTACCAATAAAATTCCGAGATGCAAAAATGTAACTTCTATAACTTTAGACAATCAACGATCTGTAATACTCAATCTACTAATCAGGTTTCGAATTTTCACTTTAAAGTCAATTAATAAGAATTAAATATTACATAATAGACGGTGGCTTAATGCAAATTTTAGATGCTATGAATTTAAAACTAAAAATTTTTCAACTCATTCATAGTTTAAAATGCTATTAAAATTTCCTTGACTAGTAAAAGATACTAAAATAAGATTACTTGTCACAAGGCAATAACTCAATAATATACAAATTTACAACTTTGGATATCAAGTGTAGAACAAAAGAGATAAATTTTTTGAATTATTGGTTAGCAAATGAAAGTTTAAAGATGAATTATTAGGACTGAAATATATGCGGATAAAGTCATAACTATGAAAACCTATAATAAAAAGCTCAAATATAAAATT
>JAMXBD010003845.1:0-99501 GCA_024138025.1 Combretum micranthum
GTAAATAGTGTAAATGTAAAGTAGATATACAATTTAAGTACCGTAGTAAGAAAATACGCATATAATTGCAATATCTAATATTTTTAGTTACTGAAAAATTATGAAACTGATATTTTTGAAAACCTTATATTTTTAGCTAGTTTAAACGTATATTCAGAATATTTTTACTAATTTAACCCCAAGACATGCATTTTGAAAACTGTGTCTGATCGTGCTCAAAACGAATCGCGTTTAACTAATATGATATTTTTAAGCTTTCTCAAGTTATTACAAACTATTCTACATGCTAATCTCTTACTTACTTTCTTAGAGTTGCTTAAACAGGATTGCCGGACTTGAACTGTTACGTATGACTAGGGTTTTGTTGACTTTAGGATTTTCGGTTGACCTTCTAATTACGGTTTAAGCTTAATAAAAAGAACTATTTATAATAAAGTAAGGCCAACTATGAGCTTTACAATCTAAACTCAATCTAATAGCTATTATTTAGCCATCTAAAGATATGATAAAAGAAAATCTAGTAAATCTAGATAAATCTAATAATTCTAGATACTCTTATCTATTATATCTATGATGGATAAATTTAGCATAATAAAAGTAAATATAATCTAACACTAAATATAAAAATCTTCATATCATATGGGACGATGATGTTGACATGAACTCTTACAATGTAGTGTTGGTCCTCATCATATGGCTACTAATAGAAGTAAAACTCAAATACCATAGTGTTACACCATTGGTGAGAAAATAATATTAACATTTAATCATGCCACTTGATTTTATTCCTTTGCAACTAGAGGAACTTTATACATGACTCTTTCATCTCTTAAATAAAGTTTCTCCTTTTCAAAGGCCCGTTTGCAGCTAATAATCCCTTTACCTTGTGGTAGTTTAGCTTATTACAGGTTTTATGATTGTGCAAGGACTTCATTCCTTTTCGCATTGCCGACACTCAATTTTTAGAATTAACAATAAAGAACCTTTGCAAACGTGGATGATTTCAGCATCTTTGTTACTCTGATCACCTACTAATAAAGTGTAAGGGACAGAGCTTGCAGAATCAGCATATCTCAATTGTGATTTGATGTGTTTCGCCCCCCGCCTTTAGCTATACTATAAGAGACTTTTTGATAAGCTTTCACTCCACTTATATGGACAGTAGATCAAATTGAGAGTGTCCTAGAGGAATATCTAGCCTATTCTCTTCGAATTTTAACTTCGCTAAATTGTTTTTTCTGCTAGTTCAATTTTAAAAGACTTCCTTTAAATGTTCTCTACTGGTTGAATTTCAGAAGACTTTACCTTCGGGTGGGGCACCTTTCTGTTAAAAATACGTCGCTTTCGATCACGGATGCTCTAGAGACAAAATCAGAAGGTTAGGTGAAAGAAAATAATAAAATATAACGATATTCAAAATGGGTCAATGACTGCCGGCTCTATTAGCCAAATTGTTAGTGAAGTCCAGTCCATATTGGAAGCTGCAAGCGTACACCTCTATAGTTCTTTATTAGTACCTTTACATTATTAAAATAGATATCGCAGACCCGTGACCTTCATTGACCTTGCAAGTAAAAAAATTAAAGGAAAATTACATTTTCAATACTTACCTATACGAATCTAGTTTCTTCTTCTTCTTTTCCCCCCCCCCCCCCCCCCCCCCCCCCCCCCCCCCCCAATTTCAGCTCTAATATTTGTAATAGTTTTATTTTTTTTTTTTGGGGTCCAAGATTTTTAAAAGTTTATAAATAAAAATTTTAACGTCATTAGTTTTTCTGTCAGTAAATCCCATATTGCACAACATCATTATCCCATAAAAAAATTATAGTAAAAAAATGGAAAAAAAGAAAAAAGTTATATTTAAAATTTTATAAATAAATTTTTGTCTTTATTATTTCTAAATTCCACTATACCGCCGGGCACCGGCTGCTATATATAATATATAATGTGTGTGTGTGTGTGTGTGTGTAGGAAACGCATTCTCATTTTCTCTCTCCGCCCTCATTGTCTTTGTTTGATCATCTACAATTGGCAAATCCCTTTCGAAGAAGGAGCTTGGATCATGTGGACGAGGAAGCCGTCTTCGCCGTCGGTTGCTCTGTTTCCTAATATTCACCATCTTGTTGTTGGTGTTGCTGTTTGCATGTATTGGCAGCTGCAATATATATGTCAAGCTCAAGCTCAAGATCAAGCTCAAGCTCAAGCTGCAAATGCTACTACCGATCCCTTCGAAGGTTTATCTCTGACTACTTTCCATCTCCCTTGTTCCTTGTATATACTTATCATACGTATCGAGAAGCAGAAGATTATTTCAAATTTTTATCTACCGGGGCTTACGGTGTGGCTTTAGTTGAAGTGTTAGAGCATCTAATCTAGGTTATAATCTTTTAGGAATCCTTTTTATTTTTAATTTTGATCTTAAGCAAATTAAATATACATCCCATTACTTATGTTTATTGCTCGCCTTAGCTTGTGCAATTACCAACGTCTCCTAAAGAAAATAATGCATTATATAAGTATATAGTGTATGGGTTCCATAGATTGGGGGATTCGGTTACACAAATAACAAATAACAACAATTTCTGGATATATTTCCTCCTTACAAATTATATTAAGGACAAAAAAAAGATGTTCAAGTATTTCCCAAAACCATGTAATAAATTAATTAAACTTAACATCTTAATTATTTGCTATGGATCATAAATTATAAACTTTTTTATATTGAATCTTAATTTATTTGCTCATTTTAGGTCTCAAAACATACGTTTCTAGCTAGGCTCCAACACAAACTGTCGGTGGTCTAGCAATCCTCCATCCTTGGTTGCTGTCTTGTGTTGTGTGCATTTCGTTAACTCAAATCAACTTAGTTATGTCCCAAGGTCACCCTATTACCTTAGGCTACGTCAAATCTTTATATGGTTGACAAAATGGAATTGAAGTAATAGTAGCTGGGGGTGATGGTGAAGGGCTGTTACGAGGTACGGCGGAGCCTTGGGAGGCATAGAGGCCCTGGCTTCAGAGCCCAAAAAGGAGCTCCAAAAATGAAATAAGATATAGATATAAAATAGGCGTACAATAATAAGCCCATTACTCCGCAGTCCAACAACACTAAATTAAATTTTGTTGCAGCCTGCATTTAAAAGCCCATAAGGATGCCTCCTCGTGTTCCCATGCATTGATTTAAAAATTAAAACTCTTTATCGGATTGTAATCCTTCCCAACCCTTTTCTTTCTGGTAGTTAATTTATTAATGAAATGCGTTCTTTTTTGGAAAAAATATATATTATATTTTCCTTTAATTTCTTTTTCTTTAATTAATCAATATAAATAACTTTTCGTATTTGAATTTTTCTAGATCATATACAACATTTATAACTTAGGCTATTGCGTACTGTACGTTATGTTAAGGGAATTTATGCATTATACTATACATTATGTTAAGGTAGTCAATAAATAAAATATCACATGGTTATGATATATTTCTCTAATTGAATATATATTGTAACTCGATGCATTATATTTACTTATTTGTCATGAAAATTAAAGTGTTATGGTAAAAATAGTCATGATTATTCATTATCAAGCAAAAAGGGGGGAAAAAAAAAGGAAGGAAGATTTCCAATCTCTTTATAGTTTACAATAAATACTGAAGACAAAGAATTAGAGGACATAAAAGAAAAACTAAAATCCCAACTATTGAACCTGGATTGGGATATTCATGGTCCTTTGTACAATGGCCCTAAGGTAGCTACAAGGGTGTTGATATGATGGTATCTTTTGTAGTTTTGTGGAAATGGTAATGAGGTTGCACAAGTAGTGGTACACTATTGTAATAAAGTTGCGATAATGACATTGTTGTAATGTTTTAATATATGAACTTTATGCTTTAGGAAAATAATTTTTTTCTTCAAGATTGGGGAGACATGGCTGTTCAGTAGTTTAAGAATTAGGCAATCCTTATAAAATGAATACGAATTTCACGTGTGGTGTGTATAAGACTAAGAATAATCATTTACATTTTACCATAGAAGACTACTATTCTATTCCCCTAATAAATATGTGGTAAACTATTAAAAGTGGGTTTATCAGCTGAAATGATTTATACTTTTATTCTTTTAGGTATATCATCATCTTTATATTTAAACCGAAACACGCAAGTGGAATATTAAGTAAATAGGGATATAATAAAATTCTTAATCAATCAACTTACGGGAACTTCACATATCAATTAATCATGAGAAACTATAACATGTATCATACGACAATTTATTATAGACCTTGTCAAACTGGACATTAAATCTAACTCAGTCCTCTTTCCCTATCTTCATTTAAAATACATTCCCTTACTCCGAGAACCAAATCTTAAATAAATTGTCAACAATATATCAATCAATCATCCTAAGTCATTCATGAAGTACTTAAAATGTAAAATTTATTAACTTTTGATGAATACCGTTCCAATCTATTTACGATCAAGCATACGAATCGCTTGTATTTTATTATTGGCATAACTAATAGCTTATATTCTATGGCTTGGATATAATACATCGAGTCAGGTAGGGATTTAGAAATCTTATTTGTCTTTTTTTTTTTTTTTTTTTTTTTCCAATTCATTGATGTAGCATGCCTCACATCATGTGTGGTGGATTATGTATGCCACACCTTTGACATCATGGATCTCCGGGTCCAGTCCTATTGGTGCCGGGTCGGGTTGGTTCTTATGTAGGATCCGTCCCGTGTCCATAAAATTAACATTTTCAATAACTTATCTGGGAACTTTGAGTAGTATTGTAAAGTTGAAGGGATTATTGTTTTGCAATGGCAGCGAAAATTATAAATTCGATTTTCCAAAAATGGAACATCCAGGCCACTCCCGGTCAGTGGAACATAAGTGGTGAGCCGTGCAGTGGATCAGCCATCGATTACACACCATTCGAAGATGCAAGCCACAACCCTTTCATCACATGTGATTGTGCCTATAACAGCGGCACCATTTGTCACATCACCCAACTGTATGCCTTATTATTCTTAAGTTTTTAAGACTTATCAAGCTTCTTTATAATTATTAAAAAAAAAAAACATTTATGAGCACTATTTTTTAAAAATTGTAAATAACTCTTTGAACCTTAATTTTGGCACTGATAAACTTCCCAAATGTTGTAAATAAGTCCCCCTGAACTTTAATATCAGCCAAAAAAGGGGAAAAAAAAACTTCGATAAAGGACATATATATATTTTAAATATAATTATAACAAACTAAAATTAAAGTTTAGTGAGTAATAATGCACATTTTGATAAGTTTGATAGATGTGTTTGTACTAAAGTCAAAGCTTAAGGGTTATTTTTAACTTTTAGGGTTATCTACCAATTTATCAAAATTAAAAAAAAAAAAAAAAGTGATCTTCACCAATTGAAAAATCATGGGTGTTTCCATATCTATGTGAAAATTTAGAAAGTTATTTGCACTTTTTTTCTCTTTTTTTTTCCAACATTTGTTATAGTAACATATAAAGATTCATTGTTGCTGTTTTAGTAGTAAATAATAGTTAGAGTAAAAGTCTACAAGTCATCTAGTCTAATATCAACAAGAAATAAATATAGAAATAAAAAAATCTACAGTAAAAAGCAATAATTAACTACTCATTCACTTGTATTAATAGCAATTCTAATATAATCTTTATACGTTATGAAGAGTTATTGTAATATTTAGTTGTTCATAATAACAATTTATAAGAAATACTTATTATAACAAATATATTAAATAGTCATTTTTTATTCAGCTTATAAATGACAACTGAATACTACGATGAATTTTTTTTTATATATTTTTATTTCAATAGAAATTATACAAATAAGAACATACTTGCACTAAAATAATACAAGTATTCACGGCACTTTAGTGTTACTTTAAAGATTTTATTCCGGCTTGTCAGAAGGGCTTAGTCATTTAGAAGGAAAGGCACACACAATGTATCTATCCTATTGATTGAGAAGGTTTTACAAAACAGCTTCTTGTAAAAGTCGTTCATCAAAATTATTAATAGGAGAAAAACCTAAGAAACAATAAAAAAAAAAAAGTAAAAAAGTTTTTCAAGGAACAAACACATCCTTAACGTTTATGTTTGCATGTATCATTTATATACTTCATGGTGCTAACTGACTTGTGTTTGTGTCCATGGCATTATTTCAGGAAGGTATATGCATTGAATGTTGTTGGAACTATCCCCGATGAGCTCTGGAGTCTCGTATACCTCTTCAATCTGTACATTTCCTTTTCCCTCTATCCATTTTTTTCCCCTTTTTTCTTGTCAAACTCTACCTTCCTATCTTTCATAGTTTTCTCTGATATGCACAAACTCATGGCATGGTTTTTAAACAGGGACCTGCGTCGGAATCTATTAACAGGTTCATTATCACCGGCTATTCGCAATCTAACTCGGCTGCAATTCTTGTGAGCTCATATTTTTCACTGGTTCATTTCAATTTGCATTTGATAATTTTTCCTCCTCCTTTTTTTTTAATTTTAATTTCTTTGCTAATGTTTAATCAATCAAATCTTTCAGCTCTGTCGGTACCAATCAATTATCAGGGGAGATTCCAGCAGAATTTGGGCAGCTTACTGAGTTGTTATCTTTGTAAGTTATACCCATTTTTGAGTTAGTGACTGGATTGGATTTCATCATTTTTAAAGTAAAATGCAAAGACATTCTTGGTACTGACCCTTAGTTTGAATTATGGTAGGAAAAACTTATTACATATGAACTAAATAAGCGTCTATGTTCAGAAGTGATTGCCCCGTAGATGACATGAATTAAGATTGGTGATTGATTATATATTATGTATCATAAAACAGAAGACAGGGATAAAGTTAAAGAGAACCTTGTGTTTTGTGTTTTTTCAATTGGAATTGATGGGCGATCATAATTGAGAATCTATATCATTGAGAATCATAACAAGCAAATCTTAACCCATATTGATTTAGAAATCCAACCCAAAACTGGAGTACAATTCAATGTCACCCTTAGATTTAGAATCTCACAAACCTCAGTATTTGAATGAAAGATCCTGACATGTTGATTGAGTGAGTTATAGGAGCTCCACATAACTGCATAACTAAGAATTATACTAAACAACAACCTTGTGATAGAAAAACCACAATAAAAATTGAGTTTGAAGAGTTTGAAGTTCTACCAAAAAAACCAAAGAGAACATAATTTCCTTAAAGGAATATTTAATATGTGATCAAACTTTGTTTGGTTACATAAAAAGCCTGTATATAGGCTTACCAAACCTTCTCAAGAAACAAAAAGAGAAATACATGACAATTATCGAGAGAGGAAAAAAGAAAAAAAAAAAACACGAAGCATCTCTTTGCTGTTGACTGATCCAATTCTTCATCACTTTGAATTTGCAATTGATACTCCAAGCTTGAATTCTCTTCATTCCCATCAGGAAATCTCTCTATATGTGATTAGTTTCTTGTAACTTGTTGAGGCAGTTTCTATTCATTACATTGTTGTCTTGTTACTGAAACATAAATTTGCTATGCATTATTTCTTTATCCAATGAAGAGTGGTTCATCACTTATTAGTACTGTTGGAAAAGCATCCAAGAAGCAGAAAGATGATGCTTAGCTATAATGCAGGAGTTTTCAGGCAAACAACTTTTCTGGTTCTCTACCATCTGAGATTGGCAATCTGTTAAAATTGGAGCAACTGTATGTCCTCTAATGATACTTTGTATTCAAATATTTCTTCATTTGGTACTCCATTTTGAAATGACATGCGAAAATATAAATATAAATATAGCGAGTTCATTCTACAAGCATAGTATACAGGGTCATATTCTTTGCTGCCTTGGCATATACCCCTTCTACAAATTGTCTTATAATGAAGATCATCAATGCTTTGTGCCCATTTTTTCCTACCGAGGCTTGATACTCATAATATGAAACAATGGTGGCAGTTACTTTAGTAGTTCAGGGCTCAGCGGTGAGATTCCAACAACATTTGCCAAACTTCAAAGCCTAAAGACAATGTAAGTGTTTCCATTTGGTAATGATAAAAGATTGACTGAGACAAAATCACTTTAAAAGGAATTTGCTTCTTGGATTCAGTATGATATGTCCTCTTCAGAGTTTGTATTGATTTTTTAGCCTCTATGTTCACAGGTGGGGATATGATAATGCATTTACTGGCAAAATACCTGACTTTATAGGAAGTTGGTCAAATCTTACTCAACTGTAAATTTCTTTCAACCCTTAAAATAAAATTTCTGACTTTCAATTGTCAAACTATTCAATTTCTTAAGATTGGTAATTTGGTACTAAAACAAAAATTTAGTCTAATCACTCACTAAATATTAGTTGTCCTGTTCAATCTGACATTTGTTAAATATTCCATAGAATACTCCGAGGAAATTCCTTTGAAGGTCCAATTCCATTGTCAATTGCCAATTTAACTTCAATAACTGATTTGTGAGTGTCTACTTCTTTTACTATCAGTTTCTATTTGCTATTAGTGGAACTGCTGATAAGACTATGTTTTGCGTATTGTAGAAGAATAAGTGATGTGACTAATGGGAGCTCTTCATTGGAATTTATAAAGGGTTTGAAAAAACTAAAAATCTTGTAAGGAAAAGATATTTGTGTCACCTTCTTATTTTACTCCTCGTTTATATATTTAGAATCCATTCTCTTTTGCAGGATACTGAGAAATAACAATATTTCAGACTCTATTCCATCAAATATTGGAGAATATAATAGTTTGTCCCATTTGTGAGTCTTCCCTATTTCTTTTTTTTTTTCCTTTCCCCAAACAAGATATTAGTGAAAATATAGCAAATAGGTTTAAATGAAGTCTGCATTTTAATATCTTCCAAAAACATGCCATTCTTGAATTTTCATTTTGCATGTAATGGTGTTGTTTTAGAAATTGTAGGAGTCACATTCTTAGAACTCCTATTACACCAAGATTGCTTCCGAGCTTGTTCAATTCCAGCAAAGGGAAAATGACTTGTAAAGAAGAGCCTCTACTTACTACCACATAGTATAACAGAATAGAGATCTTAGATTGTTTGCGAAATTATTACTATGGTTACTTATCTTTATTGTTTCTCAACACATACCTACACCATTGTTATGGGTTAACTACCTTAGGAATCAATGAGCTAATGGGGACATGAAATTTGTCGATCCTGCATGGATATGTTGTATATGAGTGTGCAATCTGGATGAGAGTCTTGATCACTGTGAACTACCTGACATATTATGATCATTGCTTAAATTAGGGATTACACGCATTGCAAAGGAAAATTTTCCTATAGAACAGCTCTTTTGGAATTTTAGTTTTCCAAGATACATATCTTGTATACTAATCATCTTCATTTTCTAAACTAGTCATTTCCTAACAAACTTCACATCTATTTTTTTTTATGCAGGGACTTAAGTTTCAACAACTTAGTTGGGCCAATCCCAATCACGCTTTTCAATTTGACTGATCTAAATTTTCTGTAATATAGCTTCATCGCAATGTAATTCTTTGTGTACCCTAATATATCATTATAATTATGAAGCATTGATTTTGGTTCCCTACTACAGGTTTTTGAGTAACAATAGCTTGAATGGTACACTTCCTACACAAATAAGCCCATCTCTAACCACACTGTAAGTTTACAAGATTACAAACTCACTCTCTTTACCAAAAAAAAATTGAAGTGATATTTCTTTTTCTAAATTAATCACCAGTTGATAATTCTCAACTAAAATCAACCCTTTTTAGCTTAGATCCCTCTGAGAGATAAAAATGATAATAATTCCAACAAGGAAGGGTTTTACTTATTTGTGGTTTATTTCTAATAAGTTTATTGCTCATAGAGATGTATCCTACAATGACTTAATGGGAAATTTGCCCACCTGGATGATTGAACAGAACATGCAGCTGTAAGATTGATTACACTCTATATTCCGATTATAAATTCCTAAGAGTTCAAATGACAAAAAATGTTTGTTTGATTTTGCAGTAATCCAGTCGGAAATAACTTTACGATCGATAACAATAACATGGGGTAATTTTCTTTATTCAAATTTTTTCTTTGAGTGCAAAATCTCAGGTGAATAGTTGATTTGACTTCAATAATTGTTTAGTCTTTGTTCATACAAATAATCGCTTCTGTAATGATTGATAATGCCCTTTCTTCTCTTGAAACAAAGGAATGGATGTTAGATAGCCACTGATTCAGAGTATTTCATTTCTTCCCCCTTTAGCTCTCTTCCTGCAGGACTCATTTGTTTGCAAAAAAACTTCCCTTGTAATAGCGGGGCCGGAAGATGTAAGTTGTCTCCTTCATTCTCTGTGCCCAAATTGGTTGTTAAACATAATGATAGATCTATCTGATAAAATCATTTGAGCCTATATCTTTTCTTTTCTAGCTAGATTTATTGGGTGCAATAATGAAAAAAGTCAAAACCCTAAAAAAATTGTATAGTGTTGATAGGAAATATCTAATAACTATTGGCACAAGATTATCTTCTTCCATAATGCTTTACCTTTCAACTTTATTTTCTCAAACGTACATAAAGATGATTTGCAATTTTTTTTCCGAAAATATTGTTTAGTGGGTATAGTGCACGTCTAATGTGTATTAATTACACTAACTAATGTGTTTTGTTCTTCAACTGGATGTCCAAAACTTGGACTCTTGTTTTCACTGAAATCAACAGCAGTCTTCGAGTGTTATGCATCATTTTATATATAGTTACTAAAGAATATCTAAGGTAGCTGGTTAGATTTTAAGTTAATGACTTGTATATCGGTAGTGGATGTTTGAGCATTTAAGCAGTTAAATAAAATATGACTTTGATTGCCTCGTTTACAGATTACAATTTTTCAATCAAATGTGGTGGCCCACAAATCACATCTTCTAATGGTATAGTGTTTGAGAGGGAGAATGAAACTCTAGGTCCGGCAACATATTATGTAACTGACTCACAGAATTGGGCAGTGAGTAATGTGGGTTATTTCACTGACAGCAGTAGTCCAACTTATAAACTTTCTTCGTCATCTGTATTCACAAATACTTTAGACATAGAGCTGTTTCGGACGGCAAGGATATCACCTTCATCTCTTCGATATTATGGCTTGGGACTTGAGAATGGAAACTACAATGTGACCCTCCAATTTGCTGAGATCTCAATCCAAAATTCTGAATGGAAAAGTCTTGGAAGGCGTGTTTTCGATATATATATTCAGGTGGGGTCTTCTATAGCTGTCTTTCTACTGGACACTTCTATGTTATAATGTTCTATCTTGCTCTGTGATTGTTCTTTATAACATGCATATCAAAATTTAAAGTGTTTTGACTTCTTCATTTCATCATCTTGAATATGTTTGATCCAGGGTACTCGTGTAGAAAAGGATTTTGACATACGAAAAGAGGCAGGCGGGTCCTCTTACGTAGCTGTCAAAAGGGAGTTTACTGCTCAAGTCTCGCAAAATTACCTCGAAATTCATCTCTTTTGGGCTGGAAAAGGGACATTCAGTGTGCCTGCTCCAGCTACGTATGGTCCTTTAGTTTCAGCAATCAGTGCTATACCAGGTACTTTTACTACTAAACTCATATAAAATCCATGCTAATCTTTGATGACATTAGTGATAGTGAGACTTTGAACAGACTTTGTGCCTAATGTCAATAACAACCCTCCGGCTCTAAGCAATAAAAAGGAACGGACAGGCATGACTGTTGGGATAGTAGTTGGAGTTGGAGTTGCAAGTTTGTCTGCACTTTTGTTGATGTTCTATATTATTCACCAAAGAAGAAAAGCACAATCTGAGAGGGATGAAGGTAAGTTTATGGAAAATTTAAAATTTAAGGCCTTGAACGAAGTTTTACCTTATATTTCATGGTAATTTTCATACACCATTGATGACAATCCAAGTTGTATACTTGTATTTTATGTAACTTCCTAATACCGCTTTTCTACTACTATTATGTCATGCTAACAGGATTGGAATATAGTAATGAAATTGTATTGTCAATATACGAAAAGGGTGTGCTGTAAGGAAAAAATATATATAGGTTTTTTAAATTTCGATTATGAGTATTCTTGCTTTTTAAGAATTAGTTTTCGGTCGAATAGTTTGTTACCATATATATGAAATTTGAATGCATGCAAATTGAATAAATAAATTTGATGGAATATTTTTGGTCTCCAGAGCTTATAGGAATAGATGTCAAGCCTTACATATTCAGTTACAGCGAACTAAAGGCAGCTACAGAAGACTTTAACCCCATCAACAAGCTTGGGGAGGGAGGATTTGGTCCGGTGTTTAAGGTACGTTGTCACTATTCCATATACCAAAAGGAGTTAAAGAAGAAATATAATCTTGCACTTTTAACCAAAAATAAAAATGAAAAGGATGGGTGACCAATGAAACAGAGATAACAATGTTATAATAGCTTTAATAATTTATACCTAACCGCAAATGCTCAATGATAGTGACCAGTAAAATGGAGATAACAATGTCATAGTAGTTTTGACTATGTATACATAATAGGGAATACTCAATGATGGGAGAGCAATTGCCGTGAAGCAGTTATCTCTAGCATCTCACCAAGGAAAGAATCAATTCATTGCAGAGATTGCTACAATTTCTGCTGTACAACAACGTAACCTTGTCAAATTGTATGGCTGTTGCATCGAAGGAGATAAGAGACTTCTTGTTTATGAGTATTCAGAAAACAAGAGTCTTGATAAAGCATTATTCGGTACGTAATATTATTTAATGGTACATTTTATATCATGTGATGGTAGAAAGTCAAAACTGATTACATTTTATTTACATGAGACAGGTGTAAGAAGTTTAGTTCTTGAATGGATAACTCGTTATGAAATTTGTCTTGGCATAGCCAGGGGTTTAGCTTATCTCCATGAGGAATCAAGGCTTCGCATTGTGCATAGAGATATAAAAGCTAGTAATATACTGTTGGACTCAAATCTTGTACCTAAAATTTCTGACTTTGGATTGGCCAAACTGTATGACGATAAGAAGACTCACATCAGCACCTGGTGGCTGGGACAATGTAACCCATCCTTCCCAATATTCATGTTGCTTGAGAAGATTATTAGCTCAATTATACATATTAATTACAGTGCACTTACATCGTCATCATCGTTATTATTATTTTGTCAATCTTTTTGTAGTGGTTATCTTGCTCCAGAGTATGCAATGCGAGGCCACCTTACAGAAAAAGCAGATGTCTTTGCCTTTGGTGTTGTGGCTTTAGAAATCATAAGCGGGAGGCCAAATTCAGACCCAAGCTTGCAAGAAGACAAAGTTTATCTTTTAGAATTGGTATGTCACATTTTGGGTAAATTTTATTCCAATGATTGTCTAGTTTTGTATGATCATGGCTTTTGGATTGGGCACTAAAATGTGAAAAACAAAATGGCCTCTTAAGATCTGTGTGCAAGACTTACCAACATATATCCATATGATATTTTTATTTGTAAGAAAATCTTATGAATAAATAAGGTGTATAACATCTCTATATAGCTTTTGGACTTTCACGAATTAAAAGTTAGCTTAAAATCGGCTTGTCTTTAATTATTTGCTTGTTAGATGGAACTCTATATAATTTATTAATACAATGTGTAAGTTGTAGTGTGTGGAGAATTCATAGTAGTTCTTTTTTTCTTAAAAAGACCACCGTTTTCTGATTATACTACGGAAATTATCTCATTATCCATATATCAGTTTGAGTTATTTTTATTCCTTTGGATGTTTAGGCTTGGCGTCTGCATGAAACCAATCAGGAAGTCGATCTAGTTGACTCAAGATTATCAACATTCAATGAAGAAGAAGCAAAGCGCATTGTTGGGGTAGCACTTTTATGCACACAGACATCACCGATGAGTAGACCATCTATGTCTCGAGTGATAACAATGCTCTGTGGAGATATTGAAGTGAGCAAAGTAGCGACAAAGCCAGGTTATTTGACCGAATGGAATTTTAAGGATCAAACTAGCTTCATGAGTGAGATACCAACAAGTAAAGGAGCTGAGAAAAGTGGCCATGATACATCACCTTGTCCAAGCACACCTAGTGGTGTTAACCTTTCCCCATTAAGTGCTAGTAATCCATTGCTTCATGAAAAAATTGACGAGGGTAGATGATAAAAAGTTATGCCTGTTGTGTCATGCAACTTGCTAGCTAGGTTTTTCCTTCTGTTTTCTTATTTTTAATTTTGCGATGTGAGTGTATTTGGACGACTTTCATAAGGGGGTGGATACACCCCAAGGGGGTGGTACAACCTATGCATATAATAGTAAGTCATGATCCAAGTAATTTCGGGTCATTCTTTGGCTATCATAAAAGTAGAAAACAGCTAGCAAACAGTTCAGTAGTGGCAAAATCCCAAGGTGGCTAGCCACCCTTGCCCTTTGAGTCGCTACACAATAACCACAACTTACTACTTTTTATACTTTTGTATTTTTTTATATATCTTTTTAATACTATTATTACTAATAATATTATATATCAATTACAAACTGACACATGTCCTTAATTAGCGTTTACACTTATATTTGTAATGCATATCATATGTTTGTGGGAAAGAAAAAAAAAAAAAAAAGGTAGATCATTTGTTTGTAAAACTCCCAAATACACAATTCATGTTTTTATAGTATTTTTTTCCCTATAATGACATAGTTGATGAGCAAATATAATAGATGAAAATAGCATAAAATTAAATCAGAATCACTAGTAACCTTATGACGTTGAATTTTTTCCTCGAATGATATCACTAACAAATAAGGAATATAACTAAAAGCACCAATATAGTAATTCCATTTCAAAGCTTGACTATTAGATTGGAGTTTTGTGACAAAAGAATGGAAATATGGTTACTAAAGGTTAAGGTATAATTATTCATTTCGTTATGTGAAGAAATTGTAGTTCCCTATTCATAAGCAATAATAATTCTGCAATATTGCTATTTTGTAAGAAAGATACAGCAAGAAGATTCCCTCCCCCATCCCCTTCCCCATCCTCCCCCCCCACCAACCAATAAACATACTTCATTAATAAGCAGCAGATATTACGTAATGATACTAGTTAAAACTTATAAACATAACAAAAGCTTAAAAGCTACTATCCAAAATCTATGATCTCTCTTCAATGGATCAAAGATGTGTAATCCATGGACAAAACAAACCATAACAAGTCTTACTTCAACAAATTCAATACATTGATGGGGGCAAATTAAAAATTTAGAAAAAATATTTCTTCCACTTGCAAGGATCATGCAAAAGTCACTAGCGTAGTTGTTATAGCTTAAAATCATGATTTTATTATTCACTAAAATATAAACGAAAAGATAGATTTCTATAAAATTTTGTAAACCCATTAAAATTGCAAATATGCATGATTGTATACCTAAAATCATAATTCTATCTAAAGTATGCACCTAAACAATTTTCCATCAACTTTAATTAAGAAACAACATATAAAATTGTAAACTCGTAAAATCATATACTTGACTCATGATTTGACAATTATGGTTGATAGATGGTATGGCACGAAGTTAAGTTCCCTAAGACGGTATAAATCGGCTTTAGTATAGTAGAGATCCCTTCCTATGACGTAAGATCACTAAGAAATATTTGTTTGGATTATTTGATTTTCATATGTATTTTATTTGGATATGATTTGCGTCTGTATTTTATTTGTATCTGATATGTTTTTTAGTACCATTGTCTGTTTATATTATATATATATATATATCTATTTCTTCACAAAATTTATTTGGAAAAAAAAAATAAAAAGATGTCAAATGACTAGGAACAAAATGAAACAAACAGAGGATTTGGACTAGTGTTTTTTGATAAAAGTACTACTGCTGCATTTGAAACTGAATTTATCTCAACACACAATAGCTTTCTTCAAAGACAAGTTTAATTTCTGAGCCCTAATATATTGCCCCTAGTTATGCCGATTCTTTTAACAAATCAGATCTATTTACCTCCACTAGTTGCTTGGCCCAAATCTGTTATGACAAATCCATCAATATTTAATTTGATCCATCCATTAAATGGTCTGGTCCATCTTAAGTTATATCATTTAAAATTTTAACGCAAAAAAAATAAAAATAAAAAAAAAAAAGCTTTTCACTTCTAGATACATTCAGCATTCATGAGCTAAAATTCTTATCGGTTATTCCATTTTTTTAGCATTCCTCTTGTTTTTATTTTCTATTCCTTCATCTAGCATTCGTCTTGTTTAAAAGATTAGCCTATTTCTTGATATAATACCCTCTAAAGCATGCATTAGAGGGTGGGGATCTAATACATATCTTTTAAGATCCTGCGGATTTTGTTTATCCATTTCAAAAAATCAATCCAATAAAAATATAGCAATTAATGTTTTATGAGTTTTCCAAAAAAGGTTTCAATAGATATTATATGTTATAATAGACTTTTTATGGTTTGGTCATATTTTCTGAAGGGATCAATTCCTTTGATGATTTGACAGTCCAGACACATACCCATTTGTGATTATAGCATTGAAATATTTAATATATCAATTACAGTATTTATTTTTATAATCTGATAATTGATCGGATAAAGTAGTAGAAATGCATAGTCTTTATCTAAAGTGGATTCTTATTTTAATATTGTTACTAAAAATGTTAATTATGTAATTGATTTGATAACTTCTTCTATATATCAAAAGCCAATGGGATATTAAAACTCCATCATCTCTTCAAAAGTTGCAATTCTTCATTTTTCTTATCTTAATCTTGCATAATCAATTCTTTTATTTAACTCAATTAGACAATAGTAATGGATGATAAAACTAATTGATTTACTGAAGGGGCAAAAGCTTATTTTATTTGATTTAATATTTATTTGAAGTTGATTTAATTACAGTAAAATTAAGTGTAACTAAGCTTAATGATCTTTACTAGGACTAGACAATAAAACTAACCAAACTATGAACTGATCCAAACCGGACCAAATTTTTTGTTTTTATAAAGCGGTTCGATAATGGGAATTCGATTTGTGGTTTGGTTCAGAGTCATGAATAGAACCACAAGGTTCGAATTGAACTGAATTGTTTCATCTTTAAAAAAAAAAAAAGAAAAGAAAGAAACATACTATATATTAATGTGCATTTATTTGCTTTATTAAGGTCCTAAAATTTGATCTATTCCAAATATTAACATTTGATGGAGGTCCTTTGCAGTTTTCCATGATCTTATCATTTAAGATGTGTTTACTTTGCGTTTTAAATAATAAGAAAGACATATAATAAAATTGTAAACATATGTTGTTCTATTAGATCCAAAACTATGAAATTAAATGTCTAGATCCAAGCCAAGACCATATATCCTAATGTTATTAATCGCATCCTTCCAATTAGAATGGATTGGACTCTTTTCCTTCATTGTGATTATGATAATAAAAAGAAGTTTTTAAATCCAAAAATATTTAATTTAAATACTAAAAAAAGGAACGAAAAAATATCATTAAGTTGAAAAAAACCCTTTTCAAAGATTTAAATTTTAAAATCTTAATTTCAAGGATAGAGAATTAAGGAAACATGAAGCAAATATAAATGCTATATTTGTAATTTATAAAAAAATTATTGATATTAACATGAAGCAAATATAAAGGCTAATGGCGGAATCGAATTCCTCCAAAATGTCAAAATTGTTGATTTCAACCAATCACGATTTTGACTTTTAAAAATCCTTTTAAATATAAGGAAAAAATGGGAAGAAAATTTATAGAATTTTTTTATTGAAATGAAAAAAAAATAAAAAATTCTCTTTTCGATATACAGTTCGAATCGTATACCAAACCGTACCAAATCATTTTTTTTTTTTTAGGTTTGAAAAATTAACAAATCAAATTATATGGATAAGTTTGATTTTATAAAAATAGCCGAACTGTAATATTATGTTCAATTCGGTTCAAGGGACAAACTGTACAGCACCCAACCCTAAATTACCGAACCAAAGAATCAATTTCAAATACATTTCACGTCTCTTTCAATTTAATTTGGAAAAGGAAAAAGGGCGAATAGAAGGCGCTTGCCCCTCCTTTTGGTTTTGGATCCAATTTCCACAATAAATAGACATCCTCATCGATTGGCCACATGTAACAGTCATGTTGAATTGGACAAAACATTGACTCGAATGCATAGCTTCAATGAGTCACTGCGATCTCGACAATTGATAATTTAAATAGCCAGGGAGAAGACGAAGACGAAGAAGAAAAGTCTTATCTACATAAATGAAACGTAAATGGGATTTTATTATAATTGTATAAATATTCATGCATTTGTACTAATATATTAGTCTTATATCGCCATTTGGCAAGGAATTTTAGTATATACGATTGCATTAAACTTTCGCATAATTAAAATGCTTCAGTGAAATGAGTGAAGTACAACATCGAAATCCCTTGTATTAATCTTGATTAAGGCAACAATATTTCTAGCATAAGAATAATTCTTTTGTACCATTTTGTGGGTAGATATGTGATACTAACTACCATTTATTTCCTTAAATAGAATAAGATTATAATATAAATTTTATTTTTGTGAAATATAATAAAGTTGTGATAGACTTTTCAATTGTTGGTATTTCATTTTAAGGTTTTGTGTTTTTGGATAACCGGCTGATTTTAGTGCATTCATCTATTTGAATTTTGTTTCTATCAATATTTTATCTTATCTAATCTTACCTAATTCTTTTTTTTAAATAATTACGATAAAGATGGTGATTAATGTATGAAAAATGAAAGGTAAAATTTACATATTTTAAGTGAAAATATCTTAAAATTGGTTTTGTGTTTTTGGATAACCGGTTGATTTTAGAGCATTCATCTATTTGAATTTTGTTTCTGCCGAAATTTTATCTTATCTAATCTTACCTAATTCTTTTTTTTTTAAATAATTACGATAAAGATGGTGATTAAGGTATGAAAAATGAAAGGTAAAATTTACATATTTTAAGTGAAAATATCTTAAAATTTATTCTATGCATTGATAAAGGAATTTTTTATAGGTATTTTTGTACAATAAATAAGATAAAGGATATATAATTCAAACTTTATAGAGATTTATTGGGTATTTGATTTTACATGAACGAAACATATCTACTTTATGATTTTTTCTTGTTGCAAAGATTTTTTTTTTTAAAAGAAAAGATTGGAAAAAGATGAAACTAACCACCATCAACAAAGGAAACAAAATTTAAAAAAAAATTAAATAAACCAACTTATGTCCAATTATTGTGTCACACCCCGAGGCTATCTTAGATGAGACAATTCCACCATAAACAACACCAAAGCCCAAGATCGACTCCTAGGTCTCTCAAAAGCTTTAAATATCGCGTAGAAGTTGATAAAGGCATAATATACACACTTTTATTGAACAAATCATGCTTAATTGTTATGGATTTTATAGAAATCATGAGGAATTAATACTTGTATGTGTTTATTGTAATATTTTAGGTCATGAAGGACTTATACAACAAATAAAATCAACGGATAAGACATTTAAGAAAATTTGGAGAGTAGCAGAAAGTAGGCAAGCCAATTAGGAAAGAAGGCCACCAGCCTAAAACAGAAACTTTCATCAAACTTCAATTTTTGAACAAATGCCAGCAATCCTAAATTCAACACCACCAGCATTAAGCCAGCATACTATGTCCACATAATCGAAAACATTAGAACCAGCCTTAACACCTCCAGCTTACAAGATAGAGTTCAAATAGCCTTTTTTTTCTTGATTGTACGCTAACAATCTGGAGATATAAGCCACCAACCTTTGGCCGGTGTTGAATGTCCACAAATTCAAGATTTTAAGCACTGGCGTCAACATTGCCAGTGTAGAAATAGATCTTTATAAGGGTTCAATGTTTATCAACCTACGCCGGCTACTGAGAGATATATGCTGCCAGCATATAACTAGCTTTGAATGTGAATAGAACTAAAATCTTTAACACTGCTCCCAACACCGCCAGTGTAGTGTTTTCGAAAAATTGTTCAAAATGAAAGCACGCCGGCAAATCCAAATTCAAAGTCGTCGGCATAGACTTAAAACTAGCAGTGTATGAATGAAAGCTGACAACATTTTCTTCTCGGATTTGAATTTATATCAAAAACCAGCTATGTACACCGACGGCGCACAATATGCAATTGCCAGTGTATGTTCTAACTGTTGAAATTCCAATCTTTGTTCTATAGGTTTGGTCGACAGATCTGATGTTGATTCATTCCATAGCTACTTATAAATCATAGAAAAAGAGAGACAAGCAAGAAAAAGATGTGTGTGTAATTCAAGCTTAGGGCACTAAAACACTATTGTTCTAGCAACATGTGGAGGTGATTTTAGAGTTTTGATACAATTAAGCAATGCCCAATTCTTTGCGTTTATGGATTTGAAGACTTTGATAAATGAAATTTTTCTTAAGGTGTTTTCAATCCCTGTTTTATTATGATATTTGCTTGATTGTATGTTTGAGATGCCACGTTTAATGTACTTGTAAATATGCATTAATCGATTTGATTAATTGTATCATTTGACTTATTTTGATGTGGCTATTTGATTATTTAGGAATTTAACCATTGTTGTTCATGATTATTTGATTAATTTTGGGCCCAAATTGATTACATGGATTAGGGTTATAGATACTTAGGAGAGATTCCATAATTCGTATGAATACAACTTAGATTTCTAAAAGAAATTTGTCATAGGGATATGCCGGTTTTTGATGAAATTCATGAACTTATTTGCTTAATGCGGTTAAAGTTATAATTTTAGGTCACTTGGCGGTGCTTGATTTGTAATTTTGACTGGCGTAGTAATTTCGGTGTGAGCGAATTACTATTTATTTGATAATTATAGATAAATTGTCTTGACAGGATGATTTATGTTGTAATTAGAATTTTGCTACTTTAGGAGGTGGGCAAATTTTAGTGAGTTTAGTTAAATCCCAAGTGATCGGTTTCAATATCAACTTGAGGTATCAATTTAATTCAAATGAAAATATAAGTACATGTTTTTTAATTGTTTTTAGTATCTCCTAAACCCAGAATCCTCATTGGTGTTGCTAGAGCATTCGATTTGACGTGTTCAATTCAATTCATTACTTTAGTTCTTAGTTAAATCACAATTTGATAGATTAATTTAAAATATGATCTTTGATAGCTTAGCTTAGGGAAAATTTCAAATACTTAGTAATTAGTCACTAGCTCCTTGTAGATCAACCTGATCTCATCAGTAATCTTTGTTGCATACACACCCGGTTTCTACTGGCTGGTTAATTTGGGCTTATAAATAGAGTTTTAAATAAAAAAGCATATACATAACAATCAGTCAAAAGCGTATCATGACTAGGTAACCGATAAAGACTGATAGTATTAAATTGATAATTCTATAAGATAATAACTATCATAATAAAGAGAAAATGAATCTAAAATAGAAGCTAGTACTAAAAAGTACTAACAGGCACATTCAAAATAGTCGTTAAGGGTCGTGGCCTAACAAAATATTACATATACTTTCAATGACATCCAAACAATCCTAAGAGATTCACTAGAGAAGAAAGAACTCTCTCAACCCTCGAATCCTTCTCACAGCATCTCATCTTCAAAAGAAAGCTAACCTGAGGATAGCCTCGTCCAGGCTGGTACCATAGGTAGTCTTGTGACTATCACACCTCAAAAAGAGGCCTAGTAGGATTAATCTAAAGCTATCATACCACGTGTGCACCCGTAATATGAGAGCCGTCTTGTAATTCAAAGTGTACAAGACTCTATTTATCAATGTCTATTATATAATTGATATATTATATTACTGGATTTCAACTATGGAATCCGATTTTCCAATATCTACTAAGCTCGCAGAGAATCAGTATCCCCTACCAAATAATGAAATTGAGTTCTAACTTAAAATATAAAGTCTCATTTGTTTATACAAATTACAAATTTTACATTCTAAGTTCAGTGCCACTTATATATCTAACTTCGCTATAGACTGATGGAGAAGCACTCTTCACATCCCTATCCCAGTCCCAATTAGCGTTATACCTGCACAAAAACTATTGGGGAGTGAGCAAAACCACAGGCTCAGTGAGTTCATCCCTCACTACTACTGGTTACGCAAGTTATCAAACATTAATTATGTATTCATGCAAATTTATCTACACACAATATGAATGCATACGTGATGAATGCAAGTAACACATCTATGAGAGTCTAGATCCATAGACGATGTAGATTTACCTGTCTACATTTCAGTTGTCTCCCATACTTACTCGTATGGGACACCACGCCTTACTCGCACGAGGCTGTCTGGTGGTAGCGTCGATTTAGATTTACCCAATGCTTAAACGCCATTGGTAATAGCAAATATTCCCCCAACGTGTTCACGTGATATACGCAGGTTAATATTTAAGTATATATAATGCCAATTTAATGGCGATTTTCACTAACCATCACCAATTTATGGTGAATCAGGCAAGTAGACCCCGACTCAGGTAACATCTACTGCCAATACTGACCATCACCTACTAAAGGTGAATCCAGCAAATAGACCCCAACTCAGGTAACATCTATCGCCACGTGACTAGTGGACCTGACTCAGGCAACATCCACTGTCACAACAATACTTAGAAATGTCCCATGTTTATCTCATAAACTCTTTTAGTATAGATTAATTCTTTTCAAACGATATAAAAGCAACCTGGAATACTCCAAGTCAGATTTCTTTAAAAATACATGTCAAAATACTTTTGATTTCAGATTCAGGACATTTCCTACAAGGATCAAGCACAACAATGAGTATATCCAATTAGTTTAGTCGAATTATTATCTTTATCCATTTATTCAGGTGATCATGCAGATGATAGTACTCACATCAATCAATCATTCCACGTATAAGCAATACAATCAACATAACAGTAAGCGATAGCAATCACAAGCAAATAGTAGATAGAATTCCCTCACCTGTGGTCCTCGCTAAATTATTGTATAAGTTACTGGAAATTCGAGAATTGATCTATTTTTCCTATGAAAATGAAATAACAGATATTTATTATTCAACTAATCTATTCTTTTATTAGTTTTGAAAATAAGATATTTGAAACAACATATTCACCATATTAATTATGGTATAACTTATACTATAAGTTACACTAATTCTAATTTAAACGTATCTAAGCCGAATTGATTGAAACTAATCTCCTAATTCAATTACTATATTTACTTTAATTAGCTTAATCAACTTAATATGATTTTACTTAGTAGAATAATTCTATATTAGCTCTATTTATATTATGTACGATTCATTGTCACTTATTAAGACAAAATACTTATTAACATAATGTAAATAGCACAATTGAACTTCTATGATTGTCTAAGTGTCCTATCTTAATATTTAATTTAATTTCTATTACATGTATTGGTCCTTTTATAGTAAAGAATATTTACTACTTATTATTTATTTTCATTTTGCTTTTCTTGATCTTGAATATTTTATATTTTTTTTTTATTTGATAATTACGGAGTTCGTACTAAGTAATTTATTACGATTATTATTATCATTTTATATCGTCCCTTAGCTTAACCGGTTATAGCAACAAATTCCTATTTCTAATTATTTATTTTCATCTTGTTTCTCTTGATCTTATTTGATATTAAATATTTTCATTGAGTAGTCACAGAACTCCTTCTCAATAAATTGATATTTCATTATTACTGTTATTATCAATTTTAGACTGTTATTTAATTTATAGAAACTAATATTTATTTTCTATCTTTTAATTTTATCATGTTCCCCTTATTCTACTTTATGTATTTATTTTGTTATTTTTAGAAATCACATGGTTCATAATTTTAACTTATTAAATTTTCCATTCTTATATATCTATTCTAGATAATTGTTTAGAATATTTATAATTTATTTTTTATTTTTTCAATATATTAATATTAGCAATAATATTGCAAGTGATTTTTTCAATAATTTTAAGAGTTGCTAAATTACATTTGTCATACTTTATCATTCCCTTTTCAAGTATTGTATTTATTTCTTATGTATATACTATTCTCCTTCATTGCATATATATATATATATATATAATATGTATATTTAAATATATAATATACATAATATAATATAATATATATACTTATTCGGATGAACAAGCTTGATCTAGGAAATTTTGCATGTACGCCGGCATCAAACGCCTCCGGCATTGATTTCCTGATGCTGGCATTCATGTAAACTTTTATTCTATTCAAACGTTAGTGAAAGCTGGCTCAAAGGCTGCCAGCGTTCAACGAATGCCGCCGGCGTTGGGGTGTACGTCGCCGGCTTTGAATTCCAGAGGCTAACGTTTGTATAAGAATTTTGTGTTTCAAAATTTACGTAGCATATGTTCCAGACTACGCCGTTTCTACGCCGTCGACCTATCCCTGTAAGCCGCCGGCTTTGGGGGTATAAGCTTCCGGGATAGGGATGGCGTTGGTACTGTTCATCATCTTCCTCATTTTTCCTCTGTTCGTAAATTATTTTTCTTGTTTTGTTTATGTATTATACATTCGTTTAAGCTACTTCTAAGTGTTTATACATGTTACATATACTTATATATCAACATATAACATATTAACATGCATATAATCCTTGTTTTATGATTCTAAGGAATATAACTAGAGTTTTTAGTGTAAGTTACCTTGTTTGAAATTGTTTGATGATTCTAAACCTTCTCCTAAGGCTTGAACCGATCATTGGTTGGCTTCCTTTCCTAAGCTTGGTTTGGTACTTTAATAGATTATGTTTTAAAGTTATGTTTGTGTATCTGTAGTTGATGGTTTGGGCTTTTGTTTTATGAGGAAGAAGGTGGAGAACTTGGCTGCCAAAGGAGAATTAATTATTTTGTTCTCTTGCCAATTAAAGTGTCTTATTTTGATGCCGACGTACATGCAAAATTTCTTAAATCAAGCTTGTTCATCCGAATCAGTATATATATTATATTATTATATATTTAAATATACATATATATGCAATGGAGAAGAATAGTATATAAATAAGAAATAAATACAACACTCGAAAAGGGAATGATAAAGTGTAATAAATGTAATTTAGCAACTCCTAATATTATTGAAAAATATCACCTACAATATTATTGCTAATATTAATATATTGTACAAATAAAAATGAATTATAAATATTCTAAACAATTATCTAGAATAGATATATAAGAATGGAAAATTTAATAAGTTAAAATTACGAACCATGTGATTTCCAAAAATAACAAAATAAATACATAAAGTAGAATAAGGGGAACATGATAAAATTAAAAGATAGAAAATAAATATTGGTTTCTATAAATTAAAGAATAGTCTAAAATTGATAATAACAGTAATAATGAAATATCAGTTTATTGAGAAGGAGTTCTATGACTACTCAATAAAAATATTTAATATCAAATAAGATCAAGAGAAACAAGATGAAAATAAATAACTAGAAATAGGAATTTGTTGCTATAACTGGTCAAGCTAAGGGACGATATAAAATGACAATAATAATCGTAATAAATTACTTAGTACAAACTCTGTAATTATCAGATAAAAATAAAATATAAAATATTCTAAGATCAAGAAAAGCAAAATGAAAATAAATAATAAGTAGTAAATATTCTTTATTATAAAAAGGACCAATACATGTAATAGAAATTAAATTAAATATTAAGATAGGATACTTAGACAATCATAGAAGTTCAATTATGTTATTTACATTATGTTAATAAGTATTTTGTCTTAATAAGTGACAATGAATCGTAAATAACATAAATAGAGCTAATATAGAATTATTCTACTAAGTAAAATCATATTAAGTTGATTAAGCTAATTAAAGTAAATATAGTAATTGAATTAGGAGATTAGTTTCAATCAATTCGGCTTAGATTAATATACTAGGTAAAACTATAAAAAGAAAGGAGTACGTGATTTCTAAAATATGTTTAAATTAGAATTAGTGTAACTTATAGTATAAGTTATACCATAATTAATATGTTGAATATGTTGTTTCAAATATCTTATTTTCAGAACTAATAAAAGAATAGATTAGTTGAATAATAAATATCTGTTATTTCATTTTCATAGGAAAAATAGATCGATTCTCGAATTTCCAGTAGCTTATACAATAATTTAGCGAGGACCATAGGTGAGGGAATTCTAATGATCTACTATTTGCTTGTGATTGCTATTGCTTGTTGTTATGTTGATTGTATTACTTGTATGTGGAATGATTGATTGATGTGAGTACTATCATCTGCATGATCACCTGAATAAATGGATAAAGATAATAATTTGACTAAACTAATTGGAAATACTCATTGCTGTACTTCATCCTTGTAGGAAATGTCCTGAATTTGAAATCAAAAATATTTTAACATGTATTTTTAAAGAAATCTGACTTGGAATATTCCAGGTTGCTTTTATATCGTTTGAAAAGAATTAATCTATACTAAAAGAGTTTATGAGATAAACATGGGACATTTCTGAGTATTGTTGTGATAGTGGATGTTACCTGAGTCGGGATCCACTGATCACGTGGCGATAGATGTTACCTGAGTTGGGGTCTATCTGCCGGATTCACCTTTAGTAGGTGATGGTCAGTATTGACAATAGATGTTACCTGAGTCGGGGTCTACTTGCCTGATTCACCATAAATTCGAGATGGTTAGTGAAAATCGCCATTAAATTAGCATTATATATACTTAAATATTAACCAGCATATATCACGTGAATACGTTGGGGGAATATTTGCTGTTACCAATGGCGTTTAAGCATTAGGTAAGTCTGGATGAATGCTACCACCAAACAGCCTCGTGCAAGTAAGGCGAGGTGTCCCATGCAGGTAAGTATGGGAGACAACTGAAATGTAGACAAGTAAATCTACATCGTCTATGGATCCAGACTCCCATAAATGTGTTGCTTGCATTCATCACGTATGCATTCATATTGTGTGTAGATAGATTTGCATGAATACATAATTAATGTTTGATAACTTGCGTGACAAGTAGTAGTGAGGGATGAACTCACTAAGCCTGTGGTTTTGCTCACTCCCCAATAGTTTCTGTGCAGGTATAACGCTAATTGGGACTGGGATAGAGATGTGTGAAGAGTGCTTCTCCATTAGTCTATAGCGAAGTTAGATATATAAGTGGCACTGAACTTAGAATGTAAAATTTTTAATTTGTATAAACAAATGAGACTTTATATTTTAAGCTAGAACTCAATTTCATTATTTCGTAAGGGATACCGATTCTCAACGATCTTGGTAGAAATTGGAAAATCAGATTTCATAGTTGAAATCCAGTAATATAATATATCAATTATATAATAGACATTGATAAATAGAGTCTTGTACACTCTGGCTTACAAGATGGCTCTTATATTATGGGTGCATACGTGGTATGATAGCTTTAGATTAATCCTATTAAGCCTCATTTTAAGGCGTGACAAAATCGGACCATTTAAGATATTGGAACGAGTTGGGAATCTGCCATACCGTCTTGCATTGCCACCCAATTTATTTGGTATACATAATGTTTTTCATGTATCGGTGCTAAGAAAATATGTACCGGATCCAGATAAGATAGTCGAGTTGGAACCAATTGATTTGAAGGAGAATTTGACTTACGAAAAGCATCTTGTTAGAATATTGGATAGAAAAGTGAAAGTTATCAGAAATAAAGAAATCTACTATGTCAAAATATTGTGAGATCTCCAACTGAAGAGATGACATGGGAATTGGAAGAGGAAATCAAGAAAAACTATCCACAGCTGTTTGAAAATTCAGGTACGCACACAAGCTTTGAGGACAAAGCTTATTTTAAGGGGTGGAGAATGTAAACCCCATAAATTTTTTTCACATTAGTACACGACTTTAAAATAGAATGTATGAACTAGTTAGTAAACTTAGAATCCAATTAAAACCTAAGAATAGATCAATGACTTGAATTTGACTGGATTAGGATCTAAGAGCCGAATAAAGAACTCCTTTGACCTAATTGATACCAAAAATAAGATTTCATATCTTGAACTGATAATTCAAGATATCATTAAAGGCAACCCAAATTTTCAAACCCCGAAACTTGTCTTACAAATAGAATAGATAGAAAAATATAGATATAGAGATTAAATGACTACTATTGAACTCAACAATGACTTGGGATTAAAACAATGAGTAGTAATAAGCTTATACATGGATTTAAACCCTAAATTCTAGATTCCTAGATAGTATTAAACAATACTAATAAGATTTCTTAGTAGCTATCAAAAACCAAAGATATATAGATAATTTAGCTTATATATAAAAAGCAATATTGAGTAATTAACCAACTACGCTTATAGATAGGAAACGATAACCTAAAGATAAACCGTTAGGATTATAAATACACAATAAGAACATAAACAAATATATAACTAATAATCTAGACTCCAAATAAATATTTTGATCACACTATTGTTCGAGTTAGGGTTTTCTTAAGCTATTGGAGCCTAAAACAAAAATTGACCTAATAAGCTTAGGAAATCTTAATCGCAGGAGATAAAATTTTAAAAAACAATTAATCACGTAAATTTAAAACTTAAAGTTTTATTGTTTGATAAACTAAAAATTTTGTAGAATTCTATAAAAATATTTTTGTACAAAAACTCTCAAATATTAGCTAATTTGTATCCATTTAACTTATTAAACTATCCTAAAACTAAAATAATTAACTAACTAAATATTATTATATTTTATTTTCTCAAATTTTGGTGCAAATTAGGAGAGAATTGCAGCTAAGGATTCTCAAAAACATGCACAGCCGATTTCTTCTTTCCTTTGTCTATAAGGTGATCAATTTTGTCAAAAAATCAACTTAAACACCAATCAAACTTTTCCAATTCATCTCCTCATTAATGACAGCAAAACAAATGGAGGAAACAATAATCAATGAGGAACAATTGAGCCAAATATCAAAAGGCAACGTCTTCTTCTTTCCTCTATATATATATATATATATATATATATGTTAAGAGCTCTTGATGAACAAGTAAACAACCTCCACTTTCTCTCGAAATTTCCAAATCAAAACAATACCTAATCAGTAGCCAAAACAACCTAAAAACAGAAATCACATAGCTTTAAACAGCCTAGTCCGAATCAAAGGAAAAAAAATAGCACAAAAAAACACATGAATTAAGCACTAGGTAATTGATGTAGTTCGACTTGTTATTTGTTAAAAACAAGGATTGAAACTAACTTCTGATGATCATAGGATCATTACCAACCCAACAACAAGCTTCAAATTTCACCGAACAAGCTTAAGCAAGGTAAAATTTGAAAACCCTAGTTGTACCTTTTCTAAATTCGAAAATTTAAGATTACATACTTGTAGATGCGTTATGAGTTGATGTATGTATATATACATGCTATAGAAACACTTAGGAATGGTTTTGAGAATGTTTATGACATAGAAAATTGAAGAAATATGAACTGTTTCATCGGAGAAGATGATGAATAGTACCAACACTGTCTATAAGCTGGTAGTGTAAACGTTGAATGCCGGTGGCTTACGAGGGTAGGACGGCGGTATAGAGACGGCTTACACTAGAACAGAAGCTATGTAAAACTTATTTTTACGTAAAATAAACGAATACCGGCTAGCTAGGATTATACGCCGACAGCGTATTAAGATTACATACTTGTAGATGCGTTATGAGTTGATGTATGTATATATACATGCTATAGAAACACTTAGGAATGGTTTTGAGAATGTTTATGACATAGAAAATTGAAGAAATATGAACTGTTTCATCAGAGAAGATGATGAATAGTACCAACACTGTCTATAAGCTGGTAGTGTAAACGTTGAACGCCGGTGGCTTACGAGGGTAGGACGGCAGTATAGAGACGGCTTACACTGGAACAGAAGCTATGTAAAACTTATTTTTACGTAAAATAAACAAATACCGGCTAGCTGGAATTATACGCCGACAGCGTATAGTCCGGCGTACGAAGAAAAGCTAGCGGTTTACAAGCCAGCGCAAACGATATGAAATAAAATATAAAACATAAGAACGTCGGCATCTTGGTTTCAACACCGGCAGCGTTGGAGCAGGTGTACACCCATGTTTTTCCTACGAGAAGTCTGTATTACATGAACAGAAAAAAAAAATATAATAAATACTAATAAACATATTATATAGATTTGTATATTAAAACAGATTTTACTAAGTACATAAATAAATACAAACACTTAGAATAACAATATGTTTAATATTTGATAGTTTCTAAAAACCCTAGAATTATAGGAAAATATTAAGTGTTAATAGTAACTATAATTATCAAATATTTGTTCTATATAGATAAATAGGTAAGAATGAATATTGAAATAAGCTAAATTTTTTGATAACGTGACTTCTAAAAATGACAAAATAATTATGTGAAATAGATTAGGAGAAACACGACGACACTAAGCAATAATAAACGAATATGATTTACTATAATGAGTCAGGTATAGAATAACATAAAATTAGTATTAATAACTACAAACATTTAATAATATCAATTTTTCGAATACCAGATATATGTATATAAATATCAAGTAAGACTAAGGCAAGCAACATGAAAATAAAGATTAATTGATAATTGTTTTCATAAGACCCTTAAAGAACCAAAATAAGTAATAAAAACCAAGCCAAATATCAATTTAGGACACTAGACATATATGAGTTTAGTAACATAATCTATATTATATTGATGAATATTTTATTTATCTCAATAGGTGACTTTGATACCATATAGGATCTTCCGGCAGATTACTACAATTAAGTCACCATGAGCAGGTGAGTAATTCAGTCATATTATACTGTTTGTGTTTGTAATTAGCTGAATATGTAATGCAAAGATGATGATAATAATAATAATAATAATAATAATATAATAATAATATGAATATGAATATTTTGATGGAAATGTGTTGTGATCTAATTTTATGATTGCTAATCTACCATTACAAAAGTGATAATACAATAGTATGATGATGTGAAGTAGGATGATGATGATTGTGTGTAATGTATGATCACCATGGAATTGAATAAGAACTATTGATTTATTAAAACAACCTGGTCATGCATTTCACGTACTGCACTATTGCATATACAAACGGGTGACAGCCTGCTACGTATTAATATTTCGGTTCTCTGTTAATACTTGGTTTTTCTAAAGTGTTAGTTCTTTCAAGGTTTTCTTTGTTCTGTTGGTTCTACAAGAATTAAGTGGCAATGAAGAACGCCGCCCATAGTATCATTTTAAAATGATTAATACTTAGGGAGTTTCTAAGAATGGATATAGGAAATTATCAGTTAAAACTGTTATTAAATTTAAAGTGATAACCCTAAAACGAGAAATCATTGATTTTCCTATAAACTTAGTCTCTTATGAGCAGGTAGGTCATAAAGTAAATGTTGTCAACCCCAAAAAGAGGGCATAAATCTTTTTCCTGTTTGGGTTCTAGATCATCCAAGCTTGTATCTGAGCATATGTTTGAGTGATTGCATTACATACGATTTGTTAATAACTTGTTTGATGTGTAATATGACTAGTTATTCACTGAGCCGTGGTTTCGCTTATACTCCAACAGTCTTTTCAAGTTTATGCTTCGACCCTTGTTAGTTACTTCCAGAAACATGGCTCCGGTAAGGGCTTAAAAGCTGGAAGCCAATGGTTCTACTTGGAACTAATCGTTTATATTTTCCTAAATTAGATTAGCTAGTGCTATCTTATCAGTTATGCATGTAGAGAATTACAAGAAGACTACATGGTTTGTAATAATCGATAATACTTTATGATTAAGATAGCAGTTATTTACTAATTTATTTCTTACATATATTTATCATTTCTTATCGAAGCAACTAAAAGATCTTGTTATTTTGGAGAACACGTCACTCTCCAAAGATAATCTAGTGATAGTATTCAGGTGTGACTTGTCTACTACTACTAGGGTACCTTCGGGGAGTGACAGTGACAACAAACTATAAGGGTATGAGTGAACACATGCTCAGTGAGATATAATCCTCACTCTATACCTTTCCAGCAAGATGCAAGCAAATTTGTTAAACAAACAGACGTAATGTAAACAAATAAGTGAACAAATATGTATGGGTAATCGATAACTATAAATAGATCGGATTTGCACCCTTTGAATCAAGAGTTGGGATACATCCACACATCAGCACCCGAGAATGCTAATACTTCGGGAATTAAAACAATTTTTACTAAAACACTGTTTCTTTCATAGTTTTACTAAAAAGTACGAAAACACTTATACATATAATTTTGTTTCCAAAACAAGATACTCATAACAATGACCTTAATGTAATCCTAGAAGATGGGTCATCTCCCTAAGATGACTTAGTTCTCATTCCCTTAGGACAAGACCCATGGTACATACTAGGTTATGCCAATTCGGTCCTCCTTGTTCACTATCCACTCAAACAATGTGGTCCTTCCGTGTCACTATGTAGTGGTGACAGCCTTTAACAATGCAATCGTGCAATGCATGCTTATATTTAATTATTATGTCAATATGTTTTAAGTTCATTTAATTTAGTGTGCAAGCAGGTATGAGAAACTTACATGCCTATCCGAAAACAACCAATTCTTTAAAGTGAAGTATGATTATAATATTTTCACATTCCAAATCAAACACGAGTAACCACAAATAATTTCCCATCCCCACATAGATTTATTTATTAATTAATTAACATCATTCTCTATCCTACAAGCACAAACAAATATAAAAATCATAGGAATATGCTCACTTGTCTATATCACCTATCAATCGTAATAGCCTACTAGCAGGTAAATATTAAAGTCGAAATCCCTTAAATATAGCAAGAAATAAGAATATAGTGTAATAATTAGCTACAAAGGTTTAATAGAGTATCTAAGCTATAAAATTTCTAATATTTATACAGTTTCAGTACTAAAGTTTTAATTGGCTATAACTATTTCAGGTCAACTCCGTTTTTGATGTATAAATAGTTGATTTGATACGATTTTGCGAGTATTTTCTCATTATGGTATTGTGTTTGCTAAAAGAAGGCTCTAAAGTTAAAGTAATATATTAGTCATAAACCCAAGAAATTTGCTAGTTCCTTAACAAATTTCAATATTTCTAATTCTAAGGAGCTTCTATAGTTCTGCCGACGAGACCGTCCCACTAATAATCTAACCATTAAAATAATTATACCAAATGAAATATTAACTATTTTAGTGATTCAATCATGGTTGGGTATAGGTAAGCTATTGGATGGTCCCATCAAAATTAATAGCGAGACCATAGAAGTTTCCCTAATTCTAAGTCAACATTACTTATCCTAATTAGCTATTAAACTTTTATGAAACAATAGTTAAAAATGAAAATAAACTAGTAGTTTACAAATATATATCACATAAATTATAAAGATTTTCACATATAAATATATTTAATCTAAATTAAGTTATTAATGTGTATTGTGTATATTTAAACTTATGTCATGCAGAATAAAATAAAATAAAATAGAATAAAATGGTAAATTAATTCTAATATTATACCTACGTATGTATGCATATACATATGAGCATATACATATAGATATATAATGATATATGCATACATAATATCAAGTCTCTAGAGCCCTCATCGAGTGTCCATAAAGCACTCATTGAGCACTCATAGAGTGCGTCTATGAGTGCTCAAATGAGCTTAGCATAGGGGGTATTGTGTGGTATGGAGCTATTGCCAAAGCAAGCAACGACTTGTTGTAAGTGTTGTTCCAACATGTGTTGTATGTTACATGGGTTACATGATATAGTCGATTGATTCTATTGTGGAGAAGAAAGAAATAGAAAAAAAAAAAAAAAAAGAACAAAAGAACAAAAGGAGAAAAGAGAGAAAAGAAGAAAGAGAGCTATTTATCCTATTATTTATATATATGGAGGGGAGGGGGGAGGAAGGGGGAGAGAGAGAGAGAGAGAGAATTGCTTAAAAAGCTAACGGTGATAAGATTTGGAATATCCTCTAGCATGAAAGAGAAAATATCATCCAAAAATCATAGGGTAAGTTATCTATTTGATAAATAATTATTTGTCATACAATAATTAAAGTAAAAATAATAAAAATCAAAATGATCGATAGTGGCACGGGTTAAATTTCAAAATTCTTGTATACGTTGTATTTTTGTCCTATGTGATTAATTGATCAAGTTAATTTAGGGTCTATTTCTTTGTAATTAAAATTTTAATTACTATCATTTAGGACTATAATCGAAATTTAAATTTATTACCAAGTTGACATGTAATTTATGATTAAATCAACAATTTAAAATTTTCGATCAAGCCGACTCATCGAATCGATGATCATAAATTTTCAAGGCTTACATATTGTCTTCTCAAAGAATTAAAAAAAAATATTGATGACTATACTGTTAGCTTTTATTATTTCCTTTAAATGGAATTCTATATGGCCTTTCGAGATAGTTATGATTAGATTGTTCGATAAAGCATAGTGAAACTAAAAGTGCCAATGTGTAAGTGATACTACATGGTTAATTTGTATTTGTTGATCTTTTTCTTGAGAATATTGCCATTTTTCCATATCTTAGTCATTAGTATGATTTAATCATTTCTTCAATGGCTTCAACTCATGTCATTTAAGCATTCATTCATTACAAGATGCACCAAATGGACAGACTAATATCCAGCAATAAGGAGGGCATTTAATTCCAATTTAATAGAAATGTAATAAAGTTGCAATAGCTGTTACAATGTTAACTTTGTGTAAAAAATAAAATAACTAATTATCCAAGTAAATGGTAAAATACCTATAATGTCCCTTATCTTTATTAAAGAGAGAGTTTAATTATATAGGTGATATTTTTAAGACAGACTATTTATGGTAAAGTTGGAAAATAAACCATGGCAATTCATGAGTGTGGGGATATGAATTGCTATTTATCATTTTAAATAATAATAATTCAACTCAACTGAACACTATAATAGTAACTTTACGTATAACGAGGAGGGAATGAATAAAGGATTAGAATTGTGATTAAATTAAAAATCCAATATTTGTCCTATCCTATGATTACTCTATTAACAAGTATACCAATCAGAATATAGTATAGCAATTAATATCGAGGATCATTCATCAGGGATCTCTTTCAATTACTATTTTCACCTTAATGCAATTATCTAACCCAAAAAATATTAATGAATTCAATAATTACTAACAAATTAATTATAACTAATCAATCAAATTTCAAGATTACTTTTCTTTAAAATATCATATTTGCAATTTACTTTAACCTTCGAATCACTACTACTTATTATATAACTTTAACCTAGAAAGATAATTTCAATTCATAGATTACTTATCTTAAACCATAGAATTCCTAAATTAGTTTAACATCTTTCTCAAAATTATCAAACCCAAACTGTAGATTAGTCTATTGAAATCCTTTTCAATTAACAACAATCTAGAAATCGCATTAAAGAATAATGAATCCTTTATTTGAAATAAAACCTAACTCTAGACTTTAATTCTAATACAAAAGAATTATGGTACCCTATCTCTAGGTGTGCAAGAAACTCTTTTCATTTATGTAATATCTATTCAAATAAGCAATTTCTCAACCAACTTATATGAAATTTGATAATTAAATTAAAAGCTAACAAATATCAATTTAATCGCACAAAGAACACATAGATGAATACAAGAAAAGCAAATATATCATTGAAAACTAATAATTCTAGTTACATAAATAGTTAGGGTTCTTCTAAGGCTAGAGTAATAATTATCTAATCTTTCATAGATAAAACAATCAAATCCTAACTTCTCTCCCTTTATAGTAGAAAGGAACCTTTTATTTATAGAACAAAAGTGGAGTCTCTTCAAATCTTCTCAAATCTTTGTAAATCTTGTTCTCCTCATCAAAATAGGACTCTATTTCATTATTTTTGCTCTCGTATGTGTTAAAATGAAGTATATCTTGTATCTTGACCATGTCTTTCGGAAATAAGCTCCAATAACGATGAAAAGATATACATCTAGCTTCAACATGAATCTCAACACAAATTCATGTCGTTGTCTGTATAGTCTGGAAAATCACATCATTATGCATGAAAATGGCTTCAACATGAACCCAAACATGAATCCACGTTCTCCCTCATGTGGCATATAGAACACTCTTTATTCCTCACACGAATCTCTGCATCACTTGTATTGACTCTTGTGTACCACCTTCTACTTCCTACACAACCCAGCTTGTGTACTATCTTGTGTAGAATTACAATTTTCTGAATTCCTTCATCTTAAACAAAACTTACTCTAAATCATCTAAATTTCTTCTTTTAGGTTCAAATCATCTTATAAAACCATAAATCAATAATTAGAATCATTAACTACCAATATCATAAAATTATTCATAAAAATCATCAATAAAACTCACAATATCCTTCAAAATAAAGGTTAGATTACAACTTATCAAATTCCCCCACACTTGAGCATTTGCTTGTCATCGAGCAAATAATTATCTTGAAAACAAAAGGACATAATAATTTCCCAAAGTCATACTACTTAAGAAAAATCAACCATCCCTCTTACTTAAATCATATTAACACCCAGCTTTCTCTTCTTCTTTTTCCCATTGAACTATATATTAGCTTCCACAACTTAAATCTTCTCTTCTCATTCACTCAACCTTGTCTATTTCATTGTACTTAAGATATTAATATCAAAGTTTAGAAATTAATCTAAGTAAATCAAAATATTACCCTCATCATTTAACCAAAATCTTAAAGTAAAAATTAAACACAAGATTAATTAAGAAGAACAAGATTGAACCACACTTTGTATATTTACTAAGGAGCATACGCTCCCCTCATTCATTTCTCTAAGTGCCATAATCAGGAATGAAAGCATGTTACATCCCTTCATCTCCTAGATTTACTTTTCCTTTTTATTTCATTTCTTTGTTTTTCTTTTCACCACATTTGTTTTTCATTCATTTTTTTATTTTTATTTTTTTAAACAAGTGAGATTTCAAATAAATTAACTTAAGTAGCATATAACAATTTTAGCTTCGAAAATAATATGTTGAATACTTAAGTGCAAATAAGGGAATTTTCAATTAAAAGTACTAATTAACCTTTATTTTACTTTGTAAATCTTCCTACACATATAGGAGACATTGTTCTCAATGGTTGAAAAATTACAAATAGAAAGAAAAAAAGGAAAAAGAACTAACACTTCCTCAGTTTTAGAAGCTTTAGGTCCTATAAATTTGAGAGAAAGAAAGCATGAACTAATTTCTGCAAATTTCTGTAATCATTTTGTTTTAAATCTTGAGAGAAATTCAAAACTTGTAAAGTTCATCTTCTTGTAAAGCAAAATTGGTCTTGCAAAAGATTATGTACGTACATTTGCATTAAACTAGAAAAAAAAGTAAAATTCAAAATCATACATCCCTCAGAAAGATAAAGTAATAGTCTATCAACAAGTTCTAGCTTGATCCTAATTATCATCGTCATCATCCTTGGTGGCTTCATCATCATCATCATCATCTCCAGCATCCTCCTCTTCTTCGGCTCCCACATCATCTTAGGCATTTTCTTCCTCTTCTCTATCTTTTATCCTTCTCAGCATCTATTTGTCTATCCGCCTTGTCTTCCAAGCATATTCCTCATCCTTAGAAGATATTTCCACTGCTATCGTTGCTTTATGCCTAGAAGGATTAGCACTCCAATCCATCTGAGTAGCTCCTTTATAAGTAAAAGAAGTGGAGTACTCCGCATCGAGTTTTCAAGAAGGATACGAGTAACCAATGTCTTCAAAGCTCCATAACAAATTTCTAAAACTTCTTATGTTTATTTTGTCAACATCTAGATGCAAAGATGTTTATGGAGCAACAAATTGCTTTGGAGGTGTCCTAAGAGTGGAAGGAGATATAGAGTATTTCTTCTTAAGATTTCATCTCCAAAAATTTCCATTGGGAAGGTAACCAGAGTACCTACACAATCTCTTGTCTCCTCAGCAGGAAAGATTTTAAGCCCTTTTTAACAATCTCATCACATATCATCCACACTTAATGCTCTTGACCCTAGGGTCTTGTGATTGGTGTTAAAATACTAGGATAAAAGCATACCGCATTAACTGGGTATTCTTGATCCATGCTATAAATAGCTAGCATATCAAAGTTATTTACTACTCTAATACTACTCTCCTAACCATTAAGAGTGTGTGATAAGATCCAGTGTAAAACTCTGAGATGGACATTCACCATATTTGAAGACTTAGAAGAAGATGTGTTATACTCAACCTCCTCATTATTACATAATGTACGCCAGTATAAAGCTCCAGGAACATAATCCGACATCTCATGAGATAGATCAACTCCTTCATCTTGACACATTTACAAGCATATAACCCCTTTGCTACATATAATTCCTTTATATCCAATTGGTGTCACTTTCCATTAATTACAAAGCTTATCTACTGATCAATTGCACGATAGGGCATCTCTTTAGCTAGAGTAAAAGAAGATAAAAATTGAAGTGTGAGATTTTTATAGGTTGGTTCCCTAATACCAAAGAAAGGGATTCAAGATCCATTTGAGAACAGCCTCTTTAGCTCATTCTCTATTCCATGTGGATACATCAACGATCATTCTACATTGTTGTTAATGCCCAAATTTTAGCAGCTAACCTCTCATATCTTGTGGGGTTAACTCGAACTGGCCCTTTCTTAAGCTTTTTACCTTTGTTAAAAGCATTAGACTTGGAAGCTTTAGAATGTTTAGGTGCTGAAGATGTAGGACTTTTTATGCCAACCTCCTTAATGGTTGAAATTTGCAAAAGCAAATGAGAAATGTAAATATAAAGAATCATTGTATTCAAAAGAACAAATCATTGCAATTGTTGTCACCAAAGTAAGAAATATAGGCTTCCATAATGTTAATACTCTAAAATATCATCAAAGAATACAAAATAGGAATCAAATTGAGCGTAAAAGAAGGAAAACATGCATTTTGTTTCCCATACGAGTGGCAACACCACTCACATTCGGATTTATGTTGAAGGCCAAAAATACCCATTTTCAAAGGAACATGAAACGTGCTAAAATTTCCTACATTATTCATGTTGACATGTCTAATCAAGTATTTAACTTTTAGTTGGTTCAAAACATAATTGACTAACACAAAACTCATACGAGAACACAAAATCCTGATCTATTCAATTTGAAACCCTAAGTTTTGAAATTCATTAAAAGTCATGAAATCAAGCATTTTAATTCTAAAGACCCAGATTCGCTTCATATTTAAAACATGCAAAATCAATCCTTAGCCACATATAACCTGTAATATTACATGTAAAGTTATTTATAGAGAATGACTTTGTACAATTGCTTGTCCAAACCTATCATAAAAACCATTTGAAAAGATCTCCTATAAAGGAACTTCATGTATAATATTACAAACTTCCTTATCTCTTTCATCAACAAGACAAAAAGATTAATACATACAATATATATATACACAAACATAAGAGTTTCAGAACACAGGCTCAAAGACATGCCTATAATAAAATACATATAAGTTTTATCAAAATATCTAACAACTATTACATTATTCCAAAGACATTCCTCTTATTCTATTACAAAGTGCATCATCAAGGCCAGGGTTCCTAATCATTCCATTCATCCAAAAAGTCCTCATCAGCACCTAAAATAGAAAATCATGAGCTAAAAGTTGTGTACACAAGCAACAGAACAAATATGAAGTGACTAGTATACTTAAGCTATATGCAATGCATCAACCATTAATTTAATATCTAATAATTAAGTTTGTCAAGCAACAAAGGAGTATTCAAGCTCCAGGACAAGCCATTAGGAAGCTAAGGGTCCTGAGTAACAGTAGCTGCTCAGTGGGTTGATATAAGCAGCCCGAATACCTATATCTCCTATATCTAACTGAAAACGAATAGTAATTTCATCAAGGGTTAATAGCCGTTACTCAATTTTACTTAACTTCATCCGTAATATTATTTAGTTCAACTAGTTTCATAAACGTGAACTAAATCATATTATTTTTTCTTAAGAATAAGCAAAAGTTATACCGATACTATTCTTCCTATCAATTACCTACTAAGCCATCTATAAATTTTCAAATTACAATGACAAAGGTGGCCTAAGTACCTAAACAACCATGTTAACCTTATTAACAAGGTGGCCTCTCCCTGGACTGGATTCAATGGTGAAAAGCACTACCAATACAAACACTTTTTAAATCATCTTTAATTAAGATCAAGATAGGATATGCCTATCCTAAGCAAACAAAAACCAAGTTACTGTGTACTTGAGATATCTGAAGAAGGATCAGTAGATATTTTCAACTGAGTAGAAGTATCTGTAAGAAAAAAATCCAATTCATACAAACTTAAATATTAATTACAAACAATTCTTAAGCTCTTCCTTCAAAGCAAGACTTAAAAAAAAAACTCATATTAAATCATAATTATAATATTCAAACATATTATACATATATAAATATAACACATTCCTTTATTCTAAATATATTTTTAAGACGAACAAGATACACTAACTTCTACACGGCTGTGCTTGAGTCTGTGCTAGGCAAAAAAAAGTACTTAGAACCAAGTTCGCTTGCAACATACTCAGCATGGGCTTATGCACACCCATGCACAAAGCCATGTTGGGGTCGAAAAAGTGTCCAGAAGCCAAAATTTTGTCTGCATGGGCACGTGCATGCCTGTGTTGGAGCCCATGCTGATTGGGAAAAATTATGCAGTGTCTTTTGCGAAAATCCCTTGTTTTCTTAACACATTTTTCTCAACTTTAACACATTCTACTTCAACTAAATCTCCATAAAACCACATAAACTCCTTACAAACTCTTAATAAAACTAAATACATAAGAACCTCACATCTACAACATCAAACAACTTCTAAGAATCTATATCCACACTTGAACTTTTCATAAACTTTACTAACGCATTGCTCTCCAAAACAACTTCAACATTTCCTCATACTCAAACAACACACTTCAAGAACTTATTTAACTCTATTGATTAACATGAATCATCAAACTTACAGTCAAACCATAAAATCCTATTAGAACAAGAATCACTCTTTCATGGAAAACAAAGGAATAACTAATCATAAAAGCTCACAAAGCTTACCTTAAACTTCCTTAACTTGTAGATGATGAATGGAAGGGAGTTCTTAGTGAATTTGAGAAGGAAAATAAATGAAGCAAATGGTTGAGATGTTGGAATGCAAGAAACTTCAGTTGAGGTCTACTGTAGGTCTATTTTTTGTTTGTATAATTTGTCAAAAATTAGTTATGTTTATTCTTATTATGTTTGACTTTTGGGGCAGCTGCAAAGGAAGGAAAAAAGCTTAGGCTTGGGCTTAATTAAGGCTTTGATTTGGGCTTTAAAATCTGCTAAAGACTAGGTTAGTTTTTGTTGCATGTTAAAGGCCTCATAACACACACAACATACAACACTCAATTAACTCTAATTTACATTAACACATTCAAACATACAATACATCACAAGTAATAAATCATGCTAACACATCACATTTTATTAAATATTTATTTACTATAGTTTCTATATCTCAAGCAAACACTATATGTATATACAAATTAATTATGCATTAAAATTTTTTGATAGTTCACTCTCCCCTCTTTTACGAAGTTTCGTCCTCAAGACTTACCTTATTCATTGCTCAAATAACTCTGGATATTTTTGTCTTATGGCACTTTCAACTTCCTAGATAGCTTCCCGTTCATTCTGGCCACTCCATTGCACTTTAACCATGAGAATTGTTTTGTTCCTTAAAGTTTTATCCATTCTACCCAAAATTCTGATAGGCTTTTCTACTGTAATTGGATCTGGTTGGATTTTCTGTTGATTCGTGTCGATGATAGCATCGGGATCTAATACACATTTTCCTAATTGAGATACATAAAAAACATTATGTTCATAAGATAAATTTGGGGGCAAAGCCAATTTGAAAGCCAATGGTCCAATTCTTCGTAATATCATGAACGGACCAATATATCTCAGATTCAACTTTCCCTTAACACCAAATCTAAACACTCCTTTCGCCGGTGATGGTTCAGATCTGAGTTTAACAATTAATTTCCAATAATCCTTTCCTAATATCAGATCAACAATAGGCAAGTGCACCTGTCAATTGTAGTATAGGAATGGCTTATGGGTCGTATTCCTTGGGGTCCTGACAATTACTATTACTCGCCCTTTTAATTATTATCTAGCAATCAATTCAATTTAGGTTTAATTAATACTCAATTAGATAATTCTAAATTTAACTATATTAACTACAAAATTTTATCACAATAGCATATAAAACAGAAGTTTAACAAATTATTAACATAATATACAGAAAGATTACTCCATCATATTAACAGGATTTAACTAAATTCATCCATAAATTACTTATTTGCAGAATTCTTAATTCATGATCATTATTCTCATAATAGATCAATCATAATCCTAATTGTATCTACCAGAATCTCTTCTAAGTTAATAGCCAATTCATAATTGCATTAAAACTCTTATTATTCTCAAATTCTTTGAAAACGTGCAGCAAACTTCCTATTAACATCTCTATCAACAAGAGTAGTTTGTTCTAGTGCCTTAGATCTACTCAAGGGAATTGTTTCTCAACCTTTTCCAATGAGATCTGATGTAAGAATAAGTAGTGCACTACAATTTCCTAACTTTATTGAAGACCCGTCACTAGAAATTCGTAATTAAACAGATTTATAACAGATACATATATGATTCCTGTTAATATGACTTCGTAATACCCTAATTACTATTCACTCATACTGAAATATGAACATAAACATATAATTAACATGATGAAAACAGAAATAAACATTCAATGAACAAGATAAGAGAAGAAATAAAACCCTTTTTATGATTACGAAATGGTTGTACAAACGAACACTAGATCCAATCGACTTTCTCAAGTTCTTCTTAGAATCCCTACTATCCTTCGACTCTCTCCTAAAATTCTTTCTAAAGTATATGATATGATATCCTCTTCAAAATGAATCCCCCACTTTATATTCTATGGGTGTGTGGTTTTAAAAAACACGACTTTTTACTAAAACAAACTACGTATTAAACAGTCATACTGTTTCAAGAAGAAGATAATGACCCATTTCTAAAGTCACGACCGTACAATACTCATTTTCTTTGCAAATATGCATCTTGTACGGTCGTACAAAAGGGAGTGCTAAATACTGGAATCATTCTTCAAGCGTGTACGGGCATGCAAGCATAAATCTCCTTCATTTTGCTTCAAAATCACTTCGTGTACAGGCGTACAAGACCCCGTACCAGCCACTGCCTTGTAGTTTCTTCATTTTGATAGTTGTACGGCCGTACATCTAGACTCTTTTTGTGTTCCTTATTGCTTTGCTTGAATTTTGATTGGATCCTCCACATATTTCTTCCTTATATTATAATTGTGTTCAAAATTGACCTGAAATATATATATATATATATATATATATCAATTAAGTACCTTATCTGTTAAGAATCCCATCAATATATTATAAAATAGACCCAATTTGTCAATTAAAATGGAGATAAATTATGCTATCAGCCGGCGATACTTAGAGGAATACATGATCACCCACTTCCTCCTTCTCTGTGAAGATAGCAAGGAATGTTGGCTCTTGGTGCTGGAGCCCTTGCTTCAATTGGAGCACTGAAAGCATCATTACCCCAATGTTCTTACCTCTACTACTCCCACTACCAGCTTTCCTCCTCTGAATGGGCACATAACATGGCTTCTCACCCATAAACACTAGGCAATCAGCTGCTGGCAAGGAAACAACTCGAGCACTTCTCAAAAATTCTATCCCTAAGACTATTATGAAGTCATCTAAAGGGACAGCAGTGAAGTTGAGATTCCCGCTTCAATCTCCAACCTGCACCTACACTCTTTGCAACTCCCTGAACCGGACAGGCCTTGGAGTTTACAGCTTTAATTTGGCTAGAATCATCAGATAACACTAGCCCCAATCTCTGTGCTTCAGGCACATCAATGAAATTGTGTGTAGCTTCCGAATCAATCATTGCACTAGCAATCTTGCCGTTGATGTGCAACTGAACATCAGTTCATTGTCAGTCTTGGCTTTGCTGGGCTCTGTGGAGGCTTTCCCAACGGTTAACAACATGTGTAAAGCTCGCATCCTAGGCTGCTCTTCACAATCTTCCTCAGACTCCTCATTTGGACAAACACCCTCTACCTTCTTCATTAGGGCATTGAGTGCAGCCTAAGTTGGACATTCTGCACCCTGTGAGGTCCGTTACACAGGAAAAAAGCAAGTGTTGGCTTCTTGCCACTGCTTGATGCACCATTTTTCCCCATCTGTCGAGAACCATAAAATTTCTTCTGGCTCCATCCATTACCGTAATTGTTAGAACTTGAGGCTCCCCCACTTTTGGGTTTTCCCGACTTGCCAGACTTTCCACCATCGCATTCCGATGACACACCCTTCCCTCTGGAATCATTGGTGTAGTCTGTCAAGCGCTCAGCGGCTGTTTGCGCCTGAGTCAAATTCTCTACCCGTTACCTCTGCAACTCATTCCTGGCATACGACTTCAATCCCTCCAGGAAATAGAATAGCTTATCATCTTCACTCATACTCTTGATATCAAGCATTAGTGCCGAAAAATCTCTGACATACTGCCGGATGTCATTGCCATGGCAAAGCTCACGTAGCTTCTTCCTGGCATTGTACTTAACATTCTTAGGGAAGAATTGAATTTGCAACTTAGTCCTCAACTGTGCCCATGTATCTACATGTGCCGTACCATTCTGGATTTGCTCATATTTGGTGCACCACCACAACTTGGCATCACCTATCAGGAACATAATGGCTATAAAGACTTTTGTGCCCTCATCATTATGTCCCATAGCTATGAAATACTGTTCCATGTCGAAGATGAAGTTCTCCAACCTTTTGGCATCCCTCACGCTAGTGAATGGTTTTGGCTCAGGTACTTTAGGTTAATTACCAGGAGCTTGATCATGGGCTTTGGCGGGAGCATTTGCAACAACTCGTGTCAACAATGCGATTTACTGCCTCAACTCCTCCACTGTCTCTACAGTGGCATAACTCACCAACCCAATTCTCAGCCCTTCAACAGCTACCTGAGATTCCTCCTAAAGAGTGGCAATAGCAACCTTGAATTCTTCAGCCATCTCACCAATCCTCATGGTGATTTCTTGACTCGATCAACATCAGTCATCCTCTTATTCAGCAGCAGTAAGGCATCAAGATGCTGAGAAACATCCGCTACCTGCACATTCAAAGCCTCTAGACTTTTAGCAAACTCTTCTTGTCCCGTCATGGTTGTTCCCACTAGAATAACCTAAGCTCTGATACCAACTGTCACGGTCCTAGACTTTTCGCTAGCACAATGGAACTGTGCAGTGCTTACTGTCCTACCTCAGTAGGAGTAAGCAAGCCTAACGCAGCAATATTAGGTTAACGATCAACCTTTATATCTGTAAGCAACACACGTAGGCAACAGGAAGTAACCAACAATAAGTAAAAAGGGACGCGGGCACAAATCAATCTGAAAATGTATCACACTTTATTAATCTCATGTACAAGAAACAGTAAAGTGTGTGGGGGTTTTGTATAAACTGGGATATCATTGACTGTGGGCAGTCAACCGGTGAGTAAAAGCTTCTATCCAGAAGAGTACTCACACCCCCATAAAGAGCTTTATTAGCTTTTGTGGTTCTGGTAGGAGGAGACATTAAAATTGGTGAGGAGGCAACACCAAAAATAAAATAAGTAAATAAAAATATTTATAATAATCCCCCCATTTACTCCTAATATACAAGAGATTGTCACAATTATGGCATTTGAAGGCTACGCATTGACATGGTGGGATGATACCAAGAAGAAAAGGAGGAGAAATCATGAACATCCCATTGAACAATGGCGCGAGCTCAAAACCATCATGAGATGGAGGATTTGCTTCATAAGGCATTAAAAGTAGAAAAGCAGCTTAAGAGAGAGGGTAACAACAATCTGTTTTCTGCTAATACTTCTTCAACATACAAGTGCCCTTGGAGAAAGTGAGAAGGTATATATCTATGCCTAGAACTGATTTCAAGGAGGGAGTTTCTTCATCCTCTCAAAAGCAAGATAAACCTGTTTCTAGTATTTCTTCAAGTAAAATTAAATGTTCCAAATTCCAAGGAATGGGTCATTACCTGTCACGCCCCGAAGGGTACCCTAAACGTGGCAGTCCGCCGTACACAATATTAAAGCCTAAGAATGACCACCTCAGTCACGCGAAGGCTTCCATACTATGTACAAGGCGTCTAACACATAAAGGAGACAAATCGGAGTGATACATTTTAAGTTGATACAATTGAGTAACAATGTAAAGGAAATACAATCCACTATACTCCAAATACAAAACACTATACTTCAAAATAGTTCATCAAACTTCAATTACATTCATCCCAAGACTTCACTACATAAAACTATTACAAAGCGAATCGTAAAGCTTAGCCAAAAACTTCAAGCATTCTTATATCTTGCCGGAATCCCGAAGTCATTCTCGACTTCAACCATCTTGGTCCCCACTTAGCATTCTTGGAATAACCTGCTCATTTAAACAACTATTGGGGTATAAGCTACACTAGCTTAGTGAGAATTCCCTTAATTCCGTACCATAACAAACAAGTTATTAATCAATCATATGCTATGCATGAACAAACACGTGAGCAAGCAATTATGTATGGGTAACCGGAACCCACACACAGAACGGATTTACGCCCTCCGTATCTTGGGTTAGGAATGGTATTGAGTCTACACGACCGCTGCTAGTCCCCAAGCCCTCGGCTCTTAGCACTCGACTCGGCTAGGCTCATCCAAGGATGCATCCACATGCGCCTTAGTACCCGAGAATGAGCTCTGGCACCGGGCTCGTTATTCAAACGAGGCAATCAACGGACCATACCGATCGACCTGCGTAGGAGTAGCACGCTACCAAATGCAATATGTCCGATGCGATGCATGATCAATTTACTTTTTGCTTAGGTCAAAATATTTATACATTCTTTAGAGTGACCAGGCAATATCATACACATATAATATGAACATGCAGTTATCCAATCAAATCGTGGTTTCGATATGCTTTAGTATTCCTTGGCATACATTCATCACAGTCTCATCATATATCCCATCCCCATTCATCGATTTTTATCTTGTTCCTAAAATTCTAATGCGACTAATTACAAGCACAATCAAGGTAACAAAACAAGGAGAAAACTCACTCAGCCATTGGATCACCGGTCTTCTAGTAATAATATCCGGTGGTAGGGAATCGTCGAACTCGGGATAACCTAAAAAGGAAGAAATACTCTAATCAGTATTTCAACTCAAACTAATCCAACGACTTCATACGAACTTATCAAATTCGTAATTCGCGTCCTAAGCGGGAATTCCAACTTAAAACGGCCATAACTTGGTCATTTTAACTCGGAATCTCGCAAATTTTATATCGATTTCTATCTACTTCGGAAGAGCTTTCTAAATACGAAGCTTAAATCAAGTTTTGAAAATATCTAAGCCTCGGAAACGATGGATCAGATCTGTACAGCGGTAACATAAATTCCGAAAATGCGGTTTTCATGAATGCACTTGAGATTCCTAAGTGTAAAATGAAACTAAATGCAATGGTAATGATTTTCCCTATCATGAATGTCATGATGTGAACTTAAGGAGTCTGTTCTTATAACTTTTTAGATTTAACGATTTTGAAAACAAACTTTCCTTAGAAACCATTTCCTCTCAATGTTTAGTAAGTGAATTTACTACACTTGACCACATCTACATTTTACATGGATTTCTCTTTAGAAAAACTCTACTTTATTTAAAGAAATTTTGACCCTTATATTAGTTATATCCTAAGGCCTTTATTTCTTTAATAAAATTCACATTTATAAACTTTTAAGTGGGTCTTTTACTAGGGTTTCCAAAAATCCGAATTTAGAAAATTCCACTTTCAAGTTGATTCCTTTGAGAAAAATACATTTTATACTCAAAACTTTAAGTATTTATTATACTCATACCCTAAGGACTTCATTTATTTAAGAAAATACCATTTTTGAAGTTGGAAAAATAGTGTTTTCTAACCATACATCCATTATTACGAATTTTGTCTACATGACTTTTACTCAAAACTTCTATGGACTTCATTTCTTGTTTCCAACATTTTCTTTAGTAAAAACTCATTTAGACTCAAAAAATACTACAAACATTATCTATTACCCATAGGCTTCATTTCTCTTGTAAAATACATGTTTAGAAGTTGATAAAAGTGTTTTTAACCTAGGTTTTCAAAGTGATCCGAATTTACACAAGTTCATATTTTGAAAAGTGTTTTCCTTTTTGACTTTATTAACTTATCTAACCATAGATCTATATGCTAGGAAGATGATTTACTAAAGACAAAAGCATTAAAAACTATGAATGCACATAAACTCAAAATGAAGATGAGATCTTAAATGTCTACATGAATAAGAGTAGTAAAATGATAGATCTACTATATCAAGTGCTTAAATGAGTTTTGAAAACATAAAAACCATATTTTTATAAAAGATCCTTTGTTTAAAAGACTTTTTGATGGATAAAAGTAAAGCTTTTGGTATGGAAACTTCTTTAAAAGATAGATCTACTTTGTAATGGTTCGGGATTTTTGTATTGTTATCTCATTGTTCCTACTACAAGATCATGGGAACATGGAGTTGAGACAACCAAAAATCACTTAGCCATAACAAAGTTTCATGAGTTGGAAGTAGTGGATCATTACTTACTTGAAGTGGATGGAAGATAGAAGAGAAAAATGAGAAGTTGTGAGTGTGTGTGTGTGTCTCCAAAACTTTCGGCCAAAGGGAGAAATGGGAGAGAGGAGAGAGCTTTTTGAGAGTTTTTCACTTTGTGAAACTTTAGAAAGTGAAAGAATGAGGAGAGAGAGAGAAAAGATAGCTTATATATGGAGTGGATTTAGGTTAAAGAAGTAAAAGAAAATTCAAATGGAGCATTGTAGGGGGGCAATTTCGTCCATCACTATTCATGAGGGGGGAAAGAAAAAGTTTGATTTGACTTTGTTTTGATTGATTTAACTTGATGTGAAATTGTTAAGAGTGTAAGAGAAGTTAAGGGACAAAAGTTATGGAAGAATGGGTTTGATGTGAGTGATGGTAAGGCTTAGACTTGTAGGGTGGCTAATAGGTAGTGTAGGTGGTACTTTTTGAATAGTAGTGAATAGTTGACAAGACAATTTGATTTTCCGGTAGTAAGGAAATACGAATAAAAAGGTTATAACTGTATTTTTCATAAGCCGGAAAATTATGAAAAATATATTTTTGAAATCCTTATTTTATTTCGATTCAAATGAGTACTCATAAAGAGAGTTTTGAAATTCTAGTTTCGGGGCACGCTTTTCTATGATGGGTCTCGGGATGACCCGGAATTGAAATTTTCTCAAAATCTGATATTTTCTTGGTTTGAAATATAATCAAGAACTATATTCAAAATTAAATTTTCTTATAAAAGTTTCTTATTTGGAAACGAGGAAAAGCCGAATTTGGGTAAGTCTTTTTCACAAAGCTTGAGCTAAACTGATTTAGGGTTTCATTTTCTGGTTTTCGAAGTTTACTTGATTACTAGGAAACCCAGGGTATAAAAATAATAATAATAATAATAATAATTGTGTAATGAATAAAATGAATAGTGCAAAAGAATAATCAATTACCGGTAGAAATGAAAATACGGTAAAAAGGTTATAACTGTAACTTTTATAACCCGAAAAATTATATAACTGATATATTTAGAAATCTCACGAAATTACGAGTCTAACGGTACTAATGGTATATTTTTGATATCTCGAGTCCCGGGACACGCTTTTCGAAGTCTGTATCCGAACGGGTTCGAGATAGGTCAAAAATTTACCAATCTGATATTTGTGAACAAACTTATATTGCTACGAGCTATTCTACTTATTTAAACTATCTTTCGGCCTCTAGAGTTAAGGGCGCTAGATTGCCGGACTTAAGCTATTGTATTCCGGTTAGGGTTTCCGGATGACTTTCCGGTTTAGGTATTGCCAAGTTGGAAACTTGAGATTTTCTGTTTATACAACGTATGTAGTTTGAGAAATTTATTTTGAATTTTATTTTTATAAGCATTTAATATCTCTTATTGCTTTCGGAAATCTTGAGTTGAATTATTATATTCGGAATTATATCGGTAATGGTTACCAGATATGATTTTCTTGAGTTTGAGTCAATTATCGATTTTTGGAATGATTTTGGGGAATTCTTGATTCTTATAATTTGCTTTGAAAAAGGATCTTCATAGTGTTTTGTTTTCGAATTTATTTTGCTTCGATTTAAGGTTTTATGAACAATTAGTCAACTTAAGGATTATTTAATTTGTTATTTTGTTTCTTGAATTCTTCCTTCTTAAGATTACGAGATTTCAATTTCTAACTCGTTCTATGATTCTTGGGAGTTTGATTTGATCATTAGGGCTTTATTGTGATTTCCGTCTCTTAGGATTATTAGTCCGGTCATTTGGGGAATTTTCAAAGTCTATGTTTTATTATTGGCAGATAAAGTTTTCTTAATCGTGCCAAAGCCTAGTTATGGAATTGGCCTTTGGTGATTTCCTGATCCTTCAAATTGTCATGTTATGGATTAACTTGCTTTTTAGCAAATTATCACTGTGTTTTATTTTTATCCTGATTTTTTTTTTTTATGAATTATAGATTAGGTAAGCAGTTTATCTTACGTAATGATTTTTTGACTTAAGGACTTTTGTAGTCCTTATTTTATTTTAGATTTTCTCATGACTAATGAATTCTTACTTTTGTTTATATTTCAGGACTCGTTCAATGTTCGGTTTTAATTTGGAGTGATTTTTAGGGTTTATTTTCGAAGTTCATTTTGGAATTATTTATTGAAATTTTCCGGGGCTTACATTACCAAAGAGAGTCCCCAGATAAGAAGGCTATGGTCTTGAAGGAAGGAGAGTACTATTCGGCCAATGAAGCTGAAGATGAAAATAATGAGTCTGTGCCATCTTTAGAAGATGCAGTAGATGAAGAGGGAGGAGAAAATGCAGTTGAAGGAGAACATCTTATGACAATGAGAGCTTTAAGAACTCAAATAAAAGGAGAGGAAGACGTCAACCGGCAAAGAGAAAACTTGCTCCATACCAGGTGCTTTGTCAATAGTAAAGTTTATCATGTAATAATTGATGGCGTAGTTGTACTAATGTCACTACCTATTACATGGTAGAAAAGCTTAGTTTACCAATTATTAAACATCCCATGCCCTATAAACTCAAATGGTTAAATGATAGTGGAGAAGTGACAGTTAACAAACAAGTTTTAGTTTCTTTTACTATTGGAAGTACAAAGATGAACTTCTATGTGATGTGGTTCTTAGGCAAGCTGGACATCTCCTTCTAGGAAGGCCTTAGCAATTTGATAGGAAGGCCAAGGATGATGGTTTCACCAACCAATATACCCTTGAGAGGGAAGGCAAGGAGATTATCCTAAATCCTTTGTCACCAAAGGAAGTATACGAAGATGATCTCAAGAGGCTCAAGCAAATTCAAGAATGGGAGAATCAAAAGGCTGTTGAGTTTAAGAAAGGAAGAGTGGCTGAATGTGAGTTGAAAAGAAAAGGGGGAAAGAGTGACAAAAAGAGTAAGGCAAAGGAATTATTGAATTCAAAAAAGAAAGAGAGTGAGAATTTGAGTTCAAACTTAAAAGAGTCAATGAAGAATAGAGAGAAACATGTGAGTGTTTATGCTAAAAGGAGTGACATCAAAGAGGCAATGTATCGCAATAGGACCATACTTGTACTGACGTACAAGGAATCATATTTTTCTACTAATGAACTTGATGACACTTTACCTTGTGAGTTTGTTTCTCTTTTATAGGCATATGAGGACGTCTTTCCTAAGGATATACCCAAAGGATTACCACCAATCAGGATATACCCAAATAGACCAGCTTATAAAAGTAATCTTGAAGAAACAAAGGAGCTTCAAAGGAAAATGGAGGAGTTGATGGCTAAGGGGTATGTGCCAAACAGCATGAGTCTACATGTAGTTCCTGTCTTACTTGTGTGTAAAACAGATGGAACTTGGCAGATTTGTATTGATTGTCATGCAATCAATGATATAACGGTAAAGTATAGACATTGTAAACCCCCGAAAATTTCATAATTCTTAAAAATAATCTTAGAAGCCTAATATCAAAATACAAACTCCAAAAATCAACTCAAGATAAAAAAACCCAATTCTAGACCAAGTCAAAACACCAGGAGCGAAATCCTAAAAATCAAATCAAGTTAAAACTTAATCCCAAATAAGATCAAAAACGAGATTTCTCAATCCTGAGAAAACGAGAACTCTTGAAACAAAATATAAAGTCCAACTACCGGTATAATCAACGTCCGTACGCCAATTAAATCGTCTACCTAATTCCTAAAATGCGAATCAAAACGGTAGATCCAAATACCGCTTAATAACGAAATGATAAAATCTTAAATCCTTCAGTAAAATTTTAGAATCACAATTTTCAATTTTCGCCAAAAGTCAAACCGAGTCAACTCATAACCCTAAACTCAGTTAAACTATCCCGAGAACTAAAAAAAACTATTAAATAATCACAAGTAAAAATAAATAAAACATAGATGTCGAGCTAAAAATATAAAACGATCAAAACTCGAAAATTATACGGTCTTACGAATAACTCAGTAAAATCAGAAATCAAAATGGAACCCTCAAAGTCAACAAGCCTATAACGAACCCTAGTGTTTAAGATCCAGCAATCTCGCGTTTTCAAACCCTAGAAAACGAAATTAAGTTAATGGCCTAGAATAGTTCGTAATAACATAGGGTAACATAAAAATATCATATTTACGAATTTCGAGTGTCCTTCGGACTCAAATGGGATCAGTGCTCGAAAAGCGTGTCCCGAAGCTCAGAATATTTTATACCAATAGACTTGTAAAAATATAAGGATTCCAAAAATATCAGTTTTATAATTTTTCGGTAGCTAAAAATTACAGATATCGCATTATTACGCATATTTTTATTACTACCGGTACTTTAATTGTCTAGTCTACTATTCATAGTACTTTTCTACTATTCATTACTATTTCACTATCTCTACTTTTTCTTACACTTATTTCTTACATCTATATACCTATTTTCTTACTTTTTTTCATTTCCAATACAACTTTATTCACATCAACTTTACACATTACTTCTTTATTACATAAAACAAATTTAAATAAATCAATTCCCACTCCCCATAAAGCAAACCGGCGCCCCCCCATGTCTCTTCAACAATTTATTTTTCTTTTCCAAATTACTTTATTACATCCAAAATTCACTCCAAAAATTCTATAAATACCTCTTTCTTTCATTTCACACAATTCATTTCACTACCAAAACTCTCCCAAATTCTCTACACAAACACTCTCCATAAACTTTTCCTCTACCAAAATTCTCTTTCACCAAATATCCACAAGAATTTCTCTTCGTGCAATACAACTATCATCTCTCCATAACCACATAACCATACATTCACTACCATCTTCATACCACACAAATACCTTAGGTAAAAAATTTCTTTCAACCATTTATCTATTCATGTCATGTAACTTAGCATGACTATGGTGTTGTTTTGAAACTCACATGAGTAGTAAAAGCAACAACATGTTCATGTTTTGTTATTGTACATAAGCTTTCTATTTTATTATGTTGTTACTATTATTGTTATTATTTGCTTCTAATCTAACTTATATATAGTATTATGTATATTATGTATATATTTATTTAGAGCATATAAGCTCATTTGTTATTTATTTACTTCCAAGTTATGCAATTTATTTTGTTATTAAGACTAGTCTTTCTAGTCTTAGACTTGTCCATATTAAGTCAAAACAACTTTTTGTTTATTTTTCTTTAATCTTTCGGGGCTAGTCCATTCTTAGTCCCGGGATGTCTTGATAAAGCTAAGGCTCCAATACTTGACCGGGACACCTTGATGAAGCTAAAGTTCCTAATACTTGATATTTATTTTCTTACTTATTTCTAAATATTTTCTTATGTTCTTAATTGCTTTATATGCTCATGATACTTGCATTTACATAATGTTAATGTCTCAACTAATCTAAAAATAGAATTTTACTTTACTTAATGAACTTAAAGCTAAGTTTTCGATTATATGATTTATCACAAAATCATGAAGTTATTATCAAAACATAGAAATAGAGTTTTCTCAACGTTTTAAATAACAAAGATAAATTTCCAAGGAGACATAAGAAATAAATATTTTCTTTGTATATTATGTTAACCTAAGCTTTTAGTAATATAATTTATTAATATTAAAAGTTTTTACAAAAAGCTTAAGATTTAAACCCTTTTAAGCTTCGAATAAAACTAAGGAAACAAACTAGTTTTCAAAGTTAAGATAAAGATCAACTCAAGGTGATATAGAAAAATAAACTTTCAAATTTCTAAAGAAGGAACTCATTTTCAAAAGAATATAAATAAAGTAAGATTAACAATAATGGATTTATCAATAAGATGATTCTTTTCAAAAGAAATGAAAGAACAAGTTTTAGAAAGCAAAAGCTTATTTAGAAATAAAAATATAAGAAAACAAGATTCATTTTCTAAAAACCATCCTAAATACAAAATATAAAAAAGTTTTCATCAACTTAATATACTTTTGATAAAATTGATATTTTATCACTAGAAGTGAAATTTATGAAAAACTAAGGTTAAAGAAAAATTTAATTGCTTTGGAAAAAGGAATTAAGGAAATAAAATAAGAATATATTTCATTTATAATAAAGTTTCTTTCAAATACTTGAAAAGAAATTATCAAGGTTAAAGTTTAACAACTCGAATTGAATTATGAAATAAATTGTTGAGACACTACATTAGAAACTTTGCATATAAAGTGAGCTTATCTATATACTCAAAGTATTTATCAAATATATGTTCATATTATATATATATATATATATTGTTACAAGAGGATTTTCCTTAAAATGAAGTTGAGTTAGAAATGGATTTGCAAAAGTTTAGAAATAATTCGTTTTAAATCTGTACCCGGCGTTTTTAGAACCCAAATGACTTTTTTTGACAAAGATAAGTTTAGAAATAGATAGATCTTTTCAAATAGGTAGAAAACGGTATATTATATGTGAAATTCCGAGTTAAAATGATCAAGTTATGGCCATTTTAAGTTGGAATTTCCTCTTATACGATTTTACCGGAATTTTAAGTAAAGTTTAGAATCTCCAAGGATAGAAATTCCATGAAAGACTTATCCTAAGTATTTCTTTTGTCTAGGTGACGAAAGATACAAGATTACCCTACCCGAGGATTACTACAACTAAGAAGATCGCAAAATGGACGAGTGAGTTATTCCTCCTAATTTCGTTACCTTGCTTGTGCCTGTAAAGTAGTAGCATTAGTATACTAAGAAAAGATAAAAACGAATATATTTGGGGAATTCGGGATTATGTGTAATTCTATGTTTATGTGTGAAATGAGAATTAAGAATATCGCAGCCTCAAATTGCTTGTTTAAATAATTTTGTTTATTTACTTGTATGATTGTTTATTATTTGCTAAATTGATTGATCGCCCCTAATAAACCTTAATAAGGTTTGGCTTAAGAAAACTAAAACGCTCACGCATCGTATCCATCGAGTCACATCTATTTCGGAAGGCTGCTACTCCTACGCATAGAGTTGGATTGGCTGTGATCGTGTGGTGCCACGGCCATGTTCCTTCCTGGAGAATCCAAATTGCTCGTGGAAAGCAACTCTAGGTTCGGAGCCAAGCCAACCGAACGCTGTGGGTAAGGACCTGGGGACTAGCAGTAGAAGGTCGAGGACCTTCAACCCCGATTCCCTAACCTTTGATACAGAGGGGTAAATCTATTCTATATATGGTTTCTGAATAACTATATATATTTGCGTAATCATGTGGTTGTTGCATTGTATGCATGGCATATATGTGAATAAATAAATAAACTTGTTTGAAAATATGGTGCGAATGAAAAAGAGATATCTCACTAAGCTAGTGGTAGCTTATACCCCTATAGATTTTGTTGAAACAGGTATACCCGTGGCTTAAATTGAGGATCATGACATTGAGGAAGTCATGGAAGGATGGTTAAGCTCCTATGAAGGAAATAGAATTATAACATAAGTAATTTTGTAAGGTTCTTTATATATAATGACTTATATGATTAGTGATGTATATTTATTTGAAGATAATAGATGGACATGCCCCTAAGAATTGCAATGCAATATGTTTTATGATAAGTATTCTCTTTATCTTGTTACTTATTTATTATCAATATAAATTGCGCTACTCCGATACGTTCCCTTGGTTGTGATGTACGCCTTGTACATGATATGGAAGCCTTTGCGTGACTAAGGTAGTCATTCCTAGGCTTTAGTATTGTGTACGGCGGACTGCCATGTTTAGGGTACCCCTCGGGGCATGACAGACATTCTATTCCTAGGCTAGATGATATGCTGGATGAATTGCATGGGTCTTGTGTCTTTAGCAAAATTGATTGGAAAAGTGGATATCATCAAATTCGAGTGAGAGAAGGTGATGAGTGGAAAACTGCATATAAAACAAAGCATGATTTATGAATGGTTAGTTATGCCTTTTAGTTTAACTAATGTACCTAGCACTTTCATGAGGCTAATGAATCATGTTTTGAGATCTTTCTTTGGAAAATTTGTTGTTGTTTACTTTAATGATATCCTTGTTTATTCAAAAAAATTGAGTGATCATCTTGAGCATTTGAGATTAGTACTTGATATTTTGAGAAGGGAAAATTTGTATGCTAATCATAAAAAAGTGTTCTTTCTACTTAGATCGAATTGTGCTTTTAGGTTTTGTTGTTAATGCAAAAGGTGTTGAGCATTTGGTTAGTTATGCCTTTAGCACTGTTGACGCATCTCTCACTAAAGTTATGAAAAAGAATGCTGGTTTTAAGTGGGGTAATGAGCAGCAACAAGCATTCAATTTACTTAAAGAGAAGTTGAGTAAAGAACTTGTTTTAACTTTGCCTAACTTTTCTAAAACATTTAAAATTGAGTATGATGCCTCAAGGTTAGGAATTGAAGTTGTTTTGATGCAAGAAAAGAAACCCATTGCATACTTCAATGAGAAGCTTAGTGGAGCTACCCTAAATTACTAAACTTATGATAAGGAACTATATGCATTGGTGAGAGCATTGGAAAATTGGCAACACTACTTATGGCCCAAGGAGTTTGTAATTCATATTGATCATCAATCCTTGAAGCATCTCAAAGGGCAGGGTAAGTTGAATTAAAGGCATGCCAAGTGGAGTGAGTTCATTGAGACATTCCTATATGTGATTAGGTACAAGCAAGGTAAAGAGAACATGGTAGCTGATGCCTTCTATAGAAGGTATTCTCTCATTAACACAATGAATGCAAAGATGTTGGTATTTGAACACATCAAAGTTTGGATGGTGAAGATTCTAACTTTCCTTCTAGTTATGATGCTTGTGAAAAAAGGGCTGTTAGTAAGTATTATAGGATGTGTAAACCCCTAGATTTTATGCTACATCTTATACTTAAACCCTAGAACTAGAAGTCAACCAAAAACCCTGAAGTCAACAAGTCTATAACAAACCCTAGTAAATTTAAATCTGGCAATCTCGCGCTCTAAACCCTTGAATAAGATTAAGATAATCGTAGATTATAGTCGTTAATAATATAGTAAAGCTTTAAAATATCATATTCGTCAACATTTAGTTCGTTTTAGACCCTAACGAGATCAGTTTTTGAAAATAGGTCTCACACATGAAATGGTAAAAATATTCTGATAACACCATTAGACTTATAATAATATAAGGATTACAAAAATATCAATTTTAGAATTTTCAGTATCTAAAAATATCAAATATAGTTTGGTTACACATATTTTCTTTACTACCAGTATTAATTTGTCTTGTATATTATTTATCTTACTATTATACACTATTCATTACTATTTATCAATCTCTACTTTTTCTTACTACATATTCTTGCACTCTATCATACTATTTCTTACAATTTTCATTTTCTATAAAACTTTATTCACATCATATCTTTCATATTATTACTTTTCATTACAAAACAACAAAATAAATCAATTTCTCTCTCTCTCTACCTCCAAAAACGGTGCCCCTTTCCCCTCTTCAATCTAATTTTTTTCTTTTTCATTTTACTTAGTTACAACTAATTTCCCTTCATATTTATCTATAAATATCCTTTGTCCCTCCATTTCTTTTACACATTTCTTTACCATACCAAAACTCTCCCAAATTCTCTCCAAAAATTTCTTCCCAACTATTTATTCTTTCCATACCATTACCATCTTCATGCAATATCAACCCCTATTTCTTCTACCATCCACTTCTTTACCTTAGGTAAAAATTTCTTATACATCCTTCATGTTCATGTTAACATAATATAATCATAGTGTATGTTTCATAAACCCATAGATATTATGAAAGCAATAATATGCCCATGTCTTGTTTAATAATGTTCAAGTATTATTTTTATTATTGTTATATTGTTATGTTTTATTATTGCTCCTAATCTAACTTTATATGTTACTAAGTATATTTATGTGTATGTATATATATATCTATTCTTAGAGCATATGAGCTTACTAACATAACTTTTATTCATACTCTTATATTTCTTGCAACTCATTTATTTCATGTAATTTATTAAGACTAGTCTTTCTAGTCTTAGACTTGTCCTTATCAAATCAAAACAATTTTCTTTTCTTTTATGGGACTAGTTTATCTCTAGTTCAAAAGTCTTGATACAAGTTAAGACTTTCAATACTTGATTTTATTTATATGTTCATACGCTTATTTAATTTCCTATATCTCTATATTCCAATGAGTCATTTTCTCTTCATATAATGTAATTATATGTTCATGTTCATGCATAATCATAATTTTGTTGTCTAAATAAGAAGAATTCTTTTTTTAATAAAGAAATTAAGACTAAGTACACCATAAAAATAATTTCTATTGCTCAGGAAAGATTTCCATTAAAGACTTGGAAATGTTATTTCAACAAATTCTTTTCAAAATTTAGACAAGTTTATCATAAATTTTGGTGTTGTTACTATGTAAGACTTCTTCAAAATTTAACTAAAAAGTTTCATTACTCTCTTTTGAACTACAAAAAAAAATTATTATTTAAGACCTTAATGTTAATAATTCCTTACCATGCAAATTTTAAAAACTTATTTATGAGATTATCATCAACACTCTTAACAAACACTAAGAACTAGATTAATTTCTAAGAAGTTAAAATCAACTCACTAGTTAAAAAAACATTTAGGAAAGTAATACCATTAAACAACCTAAAGTAACAAGTTTTCAAAAATATAAAAGCTTATTTATAAAAAAATATACAAGGTAGGAAATGGTAGTTAAGATAAAAAGTACTCATTCAAAATAGACTAAAAATCTTAGTATTCATTTCAATAAATTTATAAAGGAAACTTGTAAATTCTAATCTTTAAATTCCTAAAGAAGATTATTTTATGAAAAATCATAGTTTGGACAACAACAATTGAATCATGTATGTAATGTGAATTTATCTATGTATAAAAAGGATTTTTCAACTATATAAAATATATATATATATATATATGCTTGCTATGGGATTATTGGTTGATGAAAAGCTTAGAAAATCGTATTTTTAAGAGTTGGGATTTTTGTAATAGTCCTATAGCAAACCATTTTGTGATCCAAATGAACTTTTATGATAAACATAACATTAAAAATAAATAAATCTTTTCAAGTAGGTAGAAAACGACATATAATATGCAAAATTCTGAGTTAAAATGAGCAAGTTATAATCATCTTAAGATAAAATTTCTTGCCATCCAAATTTTAACAAACTTAGTAAATTAGAATTAGAAAGTTAAAGTAGAATTTCCATGAGATACTCATTCTAGGTATTACTATTGTTTAGGTGACATGGAATGTGACTTTTCCTACCTGGACAACTATTTTTACTAGTAAACTACCGCATATGGCTGAGTGAGTTTATTTCTTACATTTCGTACTTATGTTTTTTCTTGTAGAATAGTGGCATTAGAATTAGAAAAAGATAAAAAGGTGAAACATGTGTGCTTACTTATATGGTTGAAATTATGATTAAGTATATCGAGGCGAGAATTGCTTAAGTAAATTGATTGATTTAGTATAGCACTGATATGTTTGAAATTGTATGATCACCTTTAAAATATCTAATACCATACTAAGAATACTAATCAAATGGATTCATGCATAACACGAAGTGAGTCACATTGCATTCATTACTATATATTTAGTAGGACAAGGGCATAGTAGTGAGGTCCATAGAGCTCGAAACTCTACATAATAGCGAATAGTCGCCCGAATTAATTTAACAGCAAGTAGTTGCCTGAATGAACTTCATTTTAATGGCTAGTGATGGCTTAAATGAACTACAAAAATCTTATTAGCAAATAGCGATCTATATGGCCTGGAACACCTAACCCTGAATGAAGAGCGAAAATCCATTCAACATTTAATTTTCAATAATCATGTGTATTGTATGCTCACGTGTTTGTTGCATTTCATACGCTTGATTAATTAACTTGCTTGATTATTAGTGGTACGAGTATTTTATTGTGGAAATATTTTTGCTGAAGCTCAGAGATTATTTCACTCAGGTACCATCTTTTGGACTTAAGAGCTTTTGGAAAAAAATCAAGGATTAGATGTAGACTTAGACTTCTAAGTAAAACTCTAATGTATTTATTTTCTTTTGAAATATAGACTTTGATGAACTACATATATTTTGTTAAGAGAATGCCCCTTTGATATTTGTAAGACCCCTTTTATTATACTTAAGTTTTAAAGTTATGATTTCCATTCTTGATTGGTATTATATCTTCTTAAACAATTTATTTCAAAGTATGGTTCTATATGATCATGAAGGTACGCCATGGTTCTATATGATCATGAAGGTACGCCTTATACCGATATCGAAGCTTTTGGGATGACTAAGGTTGTCATACTTAAGCTTTAATATTGAGTGTGATGGACTATTGCATTTAGGATATCCTTTAGGGCATGACAGAATAGATGGTCATTTATTTAAAGAAAACAAATGGTGTATATCTTATAGTTCCATGCGTGAACTGCTTGTGAAAAAAAAAACACTCATGAGGGTGGATTAATGGGACACTTTGGAATTGCTAAAACTTTAGACACATTGAATGAACACTTCTACTGGCCTAATATAAGGATGTGATTTGAATTTGTCACATATGTGTTACTTGTAAACAAGCTAAGTCTAAAGTTTTACCGCATGGTTTGTATACTTCTATACCTAGTTCAAAAAAAGCAAAGGATTTTGTTTTTGTTGTTGTTGATCGGTTTTCTAAAATGGAACATTTCATAGCATACAGAAAGACTGATAATGCAACACATGTAGCTTATTTGTTCTTTAGGAAGATAGTGCAGTTGCATGGCATTTCTAAATCCATTATAAGTGATAGAGACGTAAAGTTCTTAAGCTACTTTTGGAAAGTTTTATGGAATAAAGGAGGCACTAAATTGTTGTTTTCTACTACTTGTCATCCACAAACTGATGGACAAAATGAGGTAGTAAATAGAACCTTGAGCACTTTATTGCATGTTGTCATTCAAAAGAACTTTAAAAATTGGGAAGATTGTTTGCCATTTGTTGAGTTCAGTTATAATCAAGTGGCGCATTCTACTACAGGTTTTTCACCATTTGAGATTGTACATGGCTTCAATTCACTAACTCCTTTGGATTTAGTTCCTCTACCATGTAATGAAAGGAGTATTCTTGATGTGAAAATGAAGGCTAATTTGGTGAAGACATTTCATGAAAATGTGTGCAAAAATATTGAAAAGAGGAATCAACAAATCACATAATAGGTCAACAAGGGAAGAAGGAAAGTGATCTTTGAACTTGGTGATTAGGTTTGGGTACATATGAGGAAAGAACAATTTCCACATCAAAGAAAATCCAAATTGCATCCAAGAGGAGATGGACCCTTTCAAGTTGTGGAAATAATCAACAACAATGCTTACAAATTGGATCTACCTAATGAGTATAATGTCAATGCTACATTTAATGTTAGTGATCTTTCTCCTTTTGAGGTAGTGATGAGTTTGATTCGAGGACGTATCATCTTGATGAGGGAGGGAATGATGCAAATTGGGTAACAAGAGTAAGAAACCCATGACTTTACCTCAAGGACCCATCACAAGAGCAAGGGCAAAGAGGTTCAAGGAAGCTATGCAAGGCATAATGCAAGGCTTGTGGAATAATCTATCCACAGTAGAAGATTGTAAGGATGAGTCCAATCTAAAGTTTGGCTTACAAGACAAAAATTAGACTTTAATCAATTTAATTTAGGTGCTAGAAGACAAAATATGAAGATCAAGATTCAATAAAGGATGTGACGTGCATAAGAGCTCTTTTTATTTAAGTTAAGACTTATTTTATTTTCTATTTTGGATTATTAAAATACTTATCTTAATTAGTTCATTGTGTTTTTGGGCTCCTTATGTTATAACATAAGCCTATAGTGAGTTTTATTAAGTTATCTTATGTATTTGGTGAATATTAGGCCTACTTTGCGGCAGACTTAAGTCTATTATAAATTTTAATTGTTTTTAGGGTTTGTAAGCATGATAAGTCACTATAAATACTTGCAATCAAAATGGGAAGACAAACAATCATTTTTTTATTCACAAACAGGGATCTTTAGAGGATTTTTTCTCACTTTGATTCTTACGTGAATCATCTTGAACAATCAAAGCTAATTACTTGAGTTATTCACAACATATCAAGGTTCTTTGGCACAGGTTTGCCATTAAATTGAGGTGTTTCCCTTATCAACTTGATCAAATTATCTAGGGTAGTTGTTTCCAAGCATAAAGCGGTTAGGTCTTAAGGCAGGCTAGTTGTGGTTCGCATCACTAGTAGTTGACTTAAACTCAAGGTAGTGGTCCTTGAAGCATGCCTAAGGAGATATGGCTAGCTAGTGGCTAGCTAGTGAGATTTAGAGTACCTTCGAGAATAAATAAGGACTCAAGGAGATGTAATCGTCAAAGGAGGAGCTTGAAAGAGAAGGACCTCAACTAGGTCTTTATATATACAATAGGCCAAGGTGGTTTAGGGATCTTGATGGGGTTCGAGGACCCTATTGCTGGTCCATTTTGCTAGTGTTGAGGCTATTTGATCCATGATGAAGTACAACTCCTCTTTTATGTTGTTATTCTATTTCCACATTGTTAATATATCTATTCAAATGTAATTTGCTTATATATAAATAATTACACATCCTTAACGGTACTGAATGAAAACGGGTTAGAGAATATTATATTATTAGACCCAATTTATATTTTAAGCTAAAAATTTCATTTTAAATTATGAACATTCATTCTTCATTAATTTTTAAAACTTAAGACCCAGACCATTCGGCCCGTGACCAGGTCGACACTAGGTTCCAATTTTTTGGAACCATACCCTAAAGAGGTTTAGCTTCATCTATTCTCAATAAAGAATACAAAAGATGTAATGAAAAGTTAGAAAAATTCTATGATCCGGTTACTAATTTTGACGGGACTAGTCCCATTACTATTTAATATCTAATACTATACCCAACCGTGATCAAACCATTAATATAATTAATATTCTAATTACTTTATTTATTTTAATGGTTAGATTGTTAATTAGACAATCCCGTACCGTAGAAGCTCCCAAAAAGTTATGCTTTGAAACAATTCTTCATAAAATTAAACTGAATTTAATTGAAAACTAAATCAAAATAAATTGAACGGCAAAACATGGTTTTTCTTTTTATATTTCTAATTTGTACCTATTTAGTTTGAAGAGGATTTAAATAATAGAATTTCATATTAGAGAACCGAACCTAAATAAATAAACTTTAACTGCATCTTACTTGAAAAAAAAAAAAAAAGAAGAAGAAGAAAAGGGAACACATTTTTATTTTGAATGTGAACAAAGATGTCCAATTTAATCAACCTAACAGTGGGAAAAGGTTTGGCCACGCAAAAAAAAAAAAAAAAAAAAACAAAAAACAAACAAACAACAACAACACAACATGGGAAGAGGAAAAGATACCCAACCATAACCCCAAGACATTGACTCTCAGTGTTATATTCCTTCACATCTCCACTCTTCTTTTATGTCACTCGTCCATGCACGTGATCCTTTTTGTCTCCTACTCTCAATTCACAACCTCATTTTCTTATTGTCTCTACTCATCATAAATTTCAATCTCTTGTAGCCTTTTAGCCACACTTTCTCCTCTCATTCTCGTCCTAATTCCTAAGTCGACTAACACAATGCCGCCATAAGTGTAAAACCATTTCTCCTCTCAACATGCTTATTAAAATAATATATATATATTAATAATAATAGATATGAGTAGCAAGATGATTATGTCTGCAAGGAGCTGTTATACAAAATTTTTATCCTTTCTTTTTTTTTTTTTTTTTGTGTACCTACATATATTTGCAATTATAATACACATTTAATTTATTTTGACTTGAGTGATATATTAAATCGTACAAGTGAAGATTATGGTAATAGATGAAATGTGATGGGAAGCAATTAAGTATTTTTTTGAAGATGTTTGAACTGAATTGAGCCAAGTCAAATCAGAATTTAATGTGGTTGTGTTCAAATTCCCTAAATGTTAAGATTGATTTGCTTTCTTATGTATTTGAACCAATTAAAATTGTATGATTACAAATTGTCTAAATAAAAACTACACAAATATAAATTATATAAAATTAATTAATTAAATGTCGATTAAAATAAAGAGCGTTATTTAAATTTTGAAGCTTTTTCATTTTAAATTTTATGCTTAAAAGTTTAAAATAATTTAATGTCATACTTCATTAAAATTTTACTTGTCAAATTAGGTCTAATTTGAACTCTTAAAAGAATAAGTATTTGTCACATACAGTAACAATGACAAGTATAAATTCAATTTGATATATCAAAATTTCTAGTATGGAATTTGACAAGCAAATAATTAGTATGAGATGAGACGGTTTTAAGTTCCAAGTACATAAAATTTAGGTTGTGATTTTCATATTTTTTTTATTTCCAACTTTAGATAGATATGCCATATTATCTAAGTTGAGAATAAACAAATGCAATAATATTACATGGGAGACGATATTTCAACACCAGTTATAATTAATATATACATGCCCAAGTGATAATGATAGTATATTGTTGACAAACAATGCGATACTATTTATGTTGGAAAAAAAAGGATGCAATAGTACCTAGAAAATGATATTTGAACAACTATCATAGTCTAGGTAGATTCTCCATCACAAATATAAGTAGTTTTAAGGAAAATTTCTATATCTCTCTTACTGATCTTCCCGCTCCTATTTCTCTTGGTTTGATCAATTATCATAGTCTAGGTAGATCCTTTTTTGAAGAACAAAGACTTGAAACATGTGGATGAGGAAGTCGTCGTTATCATCTTCATCGGTTGTTTTGTTTCATGTCGTTGTTGGCGTTTGCATAGTTGGGCAGCTGCTATGTATGTGTCAAGCTCAAAGTACTAGTAATGCTACTACCGATCCTTCTGAAGGTATATATATCTCTTTACTCTCTATCTGTGATCTTTTTTTTTTTTCCCATGCATATGAAGAAATAGAAAGCCAATACCACTTTGTTACGAACTTGTGCAATCAGGTGAGGTTTTAGTATTTTGCGTTTTATTAGCCATATGAGGCCGTTGTTAAGAAACATATTACATGAGAATACAATATGTACATATATATATATAGATATACGGGGTTATAATTCAGCTAATTATGAATATTTGAACTATGCGCTGCACCCTTTAATGGCAGATGACGACTCACCCACATTTCATCTTCGATTCACTCATTATTATGCAATTCGAGCTAATCATCCCATAAAAAAATTAAAATTAAATAAAAAATATATGTTTGTTACTCTTGGTCATGTGCAAGATACATGATTTTACCGTACCACAACCGAAATTATCTCACGTTTAGCGATTGATTTGAATAAAAAAATATTACATGAATACAATTTGTACAAAAAAATATTACAATAATACTGTTGTTGCATCGCAACTTTAAAGTGAGATATAACGATCACCTATTTATCACTACTAGAAATTGCAATACACATTTGGATCGCCAATCGAAACCATGATATAAGCATAGCTATATCACATAAAAAAAATGTCAAAATCAAAAGCCATGAAGATAGTTTTTGGTTTCGAAAACCAAAAAAAGATAGGTAGGATCTGTTACATAGGAATACAGTACTACACTAGTCTCACATGTTGTACCACATACTATCCCATTTTCCTATGTGATAGACTCTAATAGAGGGCCTTGCTAAAATAGGTAAGCAAAAGTCCTACCCAACTTTTGCTCTTCAAAAACTGCTCTATGTTTAATCAGCATTTAGTCATGTCATGTCATCGTGTGTCAGCTCCCAAGCTTTCTCACTCTTCTTTCTTTCTTTCTTTTTTCTTTTTTTATTTCACCTTTAATATAACTTTTGTTATTATGGTCTTAGAAACTACCCCACATTCAATCAGGCTTTAGCCATGTCACGTGACCACCCATGCCTTTCTTTTTTGTTTTTGACTCCTAATAACTTTTGTTTCGATTAGCATGTATCCTCCCAACATTTCACAAATCCTAACTAAAAAAGGTAAATTATCGCTAAGTGAAGATGTGATGTAGATATTGTTATATGAAATTTTCGATACATTGTTGTATCACAATGTCTACATGTGATACTCATATAACCATTTCAAATACATTATTATATTGCCTTTTACATATGCAAAATATAAACAAAGTAATTGCATCCCAGTTCCTAAACGCAATATAACGTTGTTATTTTTATAATTTTTTTCTCTCAATTTGTATATTTGTAAACTTTTTTTTTTTTTAATGAATGGTAAACTTATGCTCCACTCCAACTACAACCATTAAAAGTTACTATATCACATGAAAAGGATTGACAAAACTTTCTTACAAAATAAAATAGTTGAAAGAATGTTTATAATACGAATTGTGGATCTTGTCAAAGAGATTTAGGGTCTGTTTGTATCATCCCCTTTTTGTCGTTGTGACATCTTATTTTTATTATTTTTAAATAGATTTTTTTTAAGAAACTGATATAGGTGAAAAAAGATATTTTTACTCATAAACAAATTAAATACAAATAAAGCATAAATAAGATATGTATAAGATATAAATAAAATACGAATAAGATATAAATAAAAATCAAACATCCAAACAAACTATAATAACTATTGATTTTCAATACAAAACAGAGCAAGTCAAACACTATACACAACATAGCACAATGCAAAAATACAATACACAAATATTTTATATCTTATTTGGTATGTTGGATAAGTATAACATCAAATTCTATTTTTCTCTTTTATGTTGTATGTAATATGTTATGCACAAAATATTACCAACCAAAGGCTCCTTTCTTTTCCTTTCGAGAAAATACATGAAACCGTAAGTAGATAGTAAACTTCACTTTTTGTACAATATAGTAAAAACTTCCTTGGTAAGTATATTCCTTTAACACATGACCCTAATCTTTGTGAGGAGAGTTAATGTAGATTGTGGCAAATTATTTCTTATTTAGGAATCTAACTAAAATTAATTACTTAAATAAGGTTGGAATAAAATTAATTATAAAAATACAATACCAAAATGTATTTGTTAAACGAGATATGGAAATTTTACATACCATGGATATACCACTATACTCTATTGAACACAATTCTACTGCAAAATGAACAAGGTGGGTCCCAGTAAAGTCAAATTCGTTGAACACAATTCTACAGCAAAAATGAAAGGGGTGGGTCCTAGCAAAATGAATTCACAAACAAGTGTTGAGCAAAATGATAGGACTTGCAACCAAATCAAAACATACATTAAAATGCCACAATTTATATGTAAATATTACAAAAATGATAGACTTGCAAAAATGAAAGTGGTGGGTCCTAGCAAAATGAATTCATTGACAAGTGTTGAGCAAAATGAGAGGACTTGCAACCAAATCAAAACATACATTAAAATGCCACAAATCAAAACATATTGTAAACAGTGCAATAGGGTCAAAGGTATATCACAAAAACAAAATGTAATATACATAGAAAAAAGTGTATCGCTTCTGTAAAGCACGATATAGGTATAATAGTGAAACATGATATTACGATTTATACCCACAATTTATATGTAAATATTTATGTTTTATTTTATAGACATGATTTAACAATATTTTAGTAATTAGTTTCATCTAGTTTGTATATTGTTTTTTTTTTTTTTAGCAAGCTAGACATGTATTAGACTCAAGATTAGGTTGTATTATTTTATTGTTGCTTCTTTGTCTAAAATGCCTAAAGTCTGAAACCATTTAGATTTTTTACCTTATCGTTTATATTTTAGTTTGTTTGTCCCCTATTTTTCAAAGTACGAGTACTATATTTTCTTGTCCTGACCTAGTTTTTTTTTTTTTTTTTTCATTATCTCAAGCTTCTTTTAAGGTTCTTTTTTTTTTAACTTAATTTAGTTGGTGTCAAATTGAATCATTTTTTTTAAAGAATTTGATGCAGCAAGTGAATTAGGGTTTTACACTATCCATTGATTCACGTACAGATACTGAATTGTGATCTTCAAATACTCATTGATTCTGAGAATACCAGGTAAATGACATCTAGTAAATCGAAATTAATAGTATAATTCGAAATTTGGGTAAAAAGAATAGCAAGACAGCTCAATTCTGTATTTTTCAAATAAATTGAAAACATTAAAAAAGACTAAAAAGAATCATGTTAAAAAGTCATTAAATGATATTGAAAAAGGAAATAGATTAAAATATAAAAACCTCCTATTAAAAGACATTGATTGATATTCAAAAATACTCTTTTGAATAAGAAAATCCTATTAAAACATCAATAAAAAGTTATTAAATATCAAATTAAAAACTATTAAAAGAAGTTGAAAAAACACTGACTATATTATTATTGACCACTGCATCATTCCCCTTAGGTTGGACAAAATTCGCCCTCAAATTTTCACTATGTCATGCATGAATTGCTTGAAATTAACCGTACAACCACATGAAATCCGTATTAAGAAGGGCTAGAACTACATAAATACTCATATTCTCTTGAATAAAAAGTTTAGAAAATAACTCCTCATATTGTCTCTTTGGCTCCTCTACAATCGGAATTGCCACCTCATGTACTGCTATCTCCTTATCAACCTTTTTACCCACTAGAGCAAAAGCAACATCTAAATCATGCATCTCTTCTTTAGCATACGCACTATAAAAAGTTGGTTCACAATCACCAATAGCCTCAAAACATAATCTTTTTCATCAACATAAATACCAAAGATTGGTTCTTCATCATCATCAAAAACATCTTACTCTACCATAAGTGTACCCATCCTCTCTACAAGTTGATCCACTATCACATCCAATATGTTCTAAAGCAGCATCTAGCCACTCATCAATCATTTGTTTGATTCTTCAATCTAATTCATCATGATCATAGATCTCATACATACGTCATTGATTGATTTACCTACAAGGTGCAATGACAATCCATGATACCAACTAACGTAGCGAAAGAATTAATAAAGTTATCATGTTTCGTTGAATTGCATATGGATACCGGAGTGTGATCTTCAAATACCTATTGATTTTGAGAATACCTAGTAAATGACATCTGATAAATCAAAATTAACAATGTAATTTGAAATTTGGATAAAAAGAAGAGCAGATGGCTCAATTCTATACTTTTCAAAGGGTAACTGTTTTCATTGCCCTAAGGCGTATATTTATAGGCAAGCTTAAAGCTGCCAAAAAGGAAAAACACAAAAAAGGACTAAAAAAGAATCATGTTAAAAAGACATTAAATGATATTGAAAAAGGAAAGAGATTAAAACAAAAACCTCTTATTAAAAGAGATTCATTGATATTCAAAAGATTATCTCTTGAATATTGACTAACGGAGAAAATCCTTTAAAAGATATCAAATTATTCTTTTGAATATTGACAAAAAAAAAAAGAAAATCCTATTAAAATACATCAATAAAAAGCTATTAAATATCAAATTAAAAACTATTAAAAGAAGTTGAAAAACATTGAAACATTATTATTAACCACAGCATCAAAATTGACCCGTATTAGTTGCATGTAGCTTTTTGTCAAAAATGCCCTGAGGCCTAAAGCAATCTAGACTTGTAACTTTATTATTTATATATTTTAGTTAGTTTGTTTCTATTTTCGAATAGGTTAAATTACATTGAAAAGTATAAACGTTTATGCGTAAATTCATTTAAAGTATCAATGTTTCAAGTGGTTAAAAAGAGAATCAACGTTTAAAATTAGTTCATTTAAGATATTAATGTCTCATGTGGTTAAAAATATGTATTAACATTTTACAAAATGAGTCAAATAAGTATTAATATTTGACCATTAACGAAAACTAAGGAAACTTAATTGAAAATTAATCCAAACATTGATACCTTAAATAAACTTTACAAAACTTCGACATCTTATTTGATTCACTTTGCAAGATTCTTCTTTTTAACCACTTGAAATTGATATTAAATGAATATACCCCCAAACGTTGATACTCTCTAGCATAATTTATGCTTTTCGAATATGTTACTATTATTTTGACACCCACTTTCAAAGATCATTTTCCAACAAGAAATTGATGCTATATCATCAATTTCTTATATTAATTATATAAAACCTTACATGTGTTTTGATTTATTTGCAAATGTATTTTTTTATAACAAATACATGACTTAACTTTCATCCAAAAGTATTAATATTATTTAATAATTATAGAAGGATCACACATGTTAGTTTTTACTAGTCTTAAAAATTAATTTTATTTTATTTTTTATTTTCTAATTTTTCAAATATTTTATTTATTTTTATTGGTAATATTATTTATTAAATTAATTTTCTTATATCAATAACACTCTATTTGTCCCTCTAATAGAATTTAATATCAATTGGTAATGGCCAATAGCCCAATCGGACCACTTCAAGTCTTACATGGGCTAAAAGGCCCATAGGGAACCCAAGAGCCCAAAGGCCTAACACCCCACGATGGGTCTACTTGAGTCAAGACCTCAATCATCGACCTTCCAAGGAGCCTAGCTTGACACGAACCTCGAATCTTCCTTTTGCCAGGCTATGACCCTCAAGAGAAGCCTTCGGTTACATCACTACTCAAGCTTCCTAATGAACGCTTCCTCTCTTATCCCACCACACGCTCCTTGTCTTGCCATAAGGCCATGAAAAGGAGGGGACACTTCTAGTCTAGTCTCATTGTAAGGGGATCCCCACACTCAGCTATTGAATATTCCTTTATGCTCAAAAGGAGGTAACCCATAACTATATCAGAATAGTCATGCTGGACAACCCTAGCACACCAGTGGCCAGCTTTCTTCTTTCACTCTTAGAGCCTATCTTAATGAAATTATCAACACAATATCAACCAATCTGTTAAAGAAAACAGATATGGAGAAGGTGTGTTTTCTATATTGAACACGCACTTTACATATAAAACGCTCTATTTACAAGAACCTCTAACATAGCAGGTGGAACTAATTTTTCCTATCACACTAAGTAGAATTAACACTTTCTAGAAGAAGTTACAACTAATACATCAAAATATCTTACTTAAAAATCCAAAAAATATCTAACACATGTTTTTTGAAATTATTCTTATTTAGGATCCTAATTAAAATTAATTAGTTTGATAAGATTGAAATGAAATTAATTATCAAAATACAATACCAAATCGTGTTTATTAAACGAGATATGGAAATTTTTGCATTCAGTGGGTATGTCATAAGTTAATATCTCAATACTCATTGATCACAATTCTGAAGCAAAATTAATAGGGTAGATCCTATAAAATGAAATCACAGGAGTAAAATGAGAGAACCTCTAGTCAAATCAAACCATATTTTTACAAATAGTGCAGCAAGGCTAGATGTATCGCAAAAACAATCACGATACATGTAGAAAAAAGTATATCGCTTCTATAAAAACGATATAATTACATTAGTGAAACATGATATTACAATTTAGACCCACAATTCATATGTAAATATTTATATCTCATTTTATGGATGCGATTTAGCAACAGTATTTTGGTAATTAATTTCATCTAGTTTATATAATGGTAATTTTTTTTAGAATAGTAAACATGTATTAAACTCGATGTTTTCTAGTCTAAGACTTCTAAATCCAAGATATTTCTTAGATTAATTAACACTAGATTTTTATAAAAGAGTTAGTAAGCAATGAAACTTCTTAACACTGTCATCCTAAGTCAAATATCTAAATTTTATTAACTTTTAATAAAAATTTCGTTTCAATCCTTTATATTCAAACATACGTATCACCTGTATTTTATTATTGGCATAGAAAATGGCTTATTATCTTATATGGTGTGGAGTGGGTTAACAATTTAGATATCGTATCTATTTACCTTTCATTGCTCTGCCGGTGCATTTCTCACACGGAGTGGGGAGTGAGGAGTGGGGAGGGGGAGTAGTATCAATGCGACACCATAGATGTCTATGAATCCTTCTGATATTTATCATCTAGCAAATTTCTAATATTATTTTAATTCATTGAAGTTTCAAATTTATCCTTTTGAAGGTTTTTATATTTTTTCCTACCATGTGGCTAAAAAAATGCATTAGATATTCGTTATTGATAGGGAAAATGATTCTTTTGATACCTGAATATTGACAAATGGACAATTAGATACCTGAACTTTTAAAAAGTCTAATTTCATATCTAATTAAACTTTTCGTGACCCTTAACAATGTCTCCTCATCATTGTATGGCATTGGTCCAATTACTTCAAGAAACAATAAAAATGTGGATAGTAAAAAGATACAAAAGTTTAATTTAGTATGAAATTGGTTTTTTTTTTTTTTAAGTTCTAGTACCTAAAAGGGCATGAAAAGTTTAATTAGTTATGAAATTGGACTTTTCAAAATTTAGTACCTAATTGTCCATTTCATCAAAGTTAGATACTAAAATAGGCTTTTTCCCTTATTGATAATAACAAAATTAGCTATGAGTAATTAAATATTTGATCAGGGCCTATAAGTAATAACCGTACAAGATATCATTTGTGCATCCTTTTATCTGTTTCTAATGCTACTTTATGTTTAATTAGCATATCACAGTACTAAAGTAAGCCACCATCCATTTTTTTTGCATATTCAAACATTAGTGGGTAATTTTTAATCAAATGTTTAGGATCTGTTTATTATATCCATGCAATTATTAGATGCTCTCTTATGTTTTTGTTTCTAGAATAAGCTCTCCTATCATGAATCTTACATTTGTTATCAATGATCTTAAATTGTTGTCTTCTCTAAAATTCCATTTAGCTATGCTATTTTCAATTATATTTTCCAATTTATCTTCTATAACAGTATCTATTCCTGGTTTTTGTCTTGATTTTAGTTCTGTATTTTCTTTTATCCTGTCTACTCTTACTTATATTCTTAATACTCCTCCTTCTATTAAATCACTTTCATCTTCTTTTCTTAAAAATTCTGTTCTAAAACCAATTATTTCTCCCTAATAGTCTACACAAATTTTGCAGACTCTTATATAGACATTTATTACATTGGTATCTAAGTTTTAACTAAAGATATCTATGACAAAGGGAACTAGTCTATTCTCGTAGTATTACAATTGGTAATTACTTATTGCAATTGCATATATATGGTGTATATCATCTATCCAATATATTTCGTTTATGTAAGTTTGTGCATATGTGAAAAGTTAAAAACCCTTAGTAACTTGTTCGAGAAATTTGAGCATTATTGTGAAGTTAAAGGGATTCTTATTTTGGAATGGCAGTGCAAATAATGAATTCGATTTTCCAAAAATGGGGCATCTCCGCCAAAGCTGGTCAATGGAATATAAGCGGCGAGTCATGCAGCGCAGCAGCCATCGACTCCACGCCTTTCAACGACAAAAACCATAACCCTTTCATCAAATGTGATTGTTCATACGACAATATTACCACTTGCCACATCACCCAACTGTATGTTTTTATTCTTTAAATGATCTTTTGAGTCTCACAAAGCTTTTCTCTCCATATTTTACTGAAAGACCTTTATCATATTAATACGATATTTTTACTAACATCATTATGCATATATGTGTATATTTATATATTAATTTATTCTATTTGATGCTAAGTGAGTTGTTCTTGTGACATTATTCCAGGAAAGTTTATGCATTGAGTGTTAGTGGAACTATCCCTGATGAGCTCTGGGATCTCACTTACCTCGTCAATCTGTATATTTCCTTTTCCTCTTCTTACTTCTTTCTATCCATTTTCATCTTTTCGCTCAGTGCTTGTTTGATGGAAAATGTGTTGGTAGTTGATCACAAAATTGTGACTAGTTGCTGGTGGTTGAACCGTTGAAGGAGTTACTATAACTGATAGGATCTGGTTTTTCTTCTTTTTTATTTTTATTTTTATATTTTAAAGTGTTCGGACTGATTCAAAATTGGTATGCCACATATGTTTATCAGAATATTGGTTCCTGTACCGCTGTTCTCTTGGTACTGGTTTTCTCTCGAGTGCCCAAACTCATGGCATGGTTTTAAAACAGGGATTTGCGCCAAAATCTATTGACAGGTTCTTTATCACCGGCTATTGGCAATCTAACTCGGTTGCAATACTTGTGAGCTCACAATTTCCACAATCTCATTTCATTTGGCATTTGATAAATTCTTCTTCTTCTTCTTCTTCTTCTTCTTCTTCTAATCATTTGTTAATGGCTTGATCCATCATATATCCTCCAGCTCTGTCGGTATCAATGCGTTATCAGGAGAGATTCCATCAGAAATTGGGCGGCTTACTGAGTTTATCCTTGTAAGTTAAAACCATTTCTGAGCTAGTGATTATTCCAGATAATACCTAATCATTAAATTAGTTTTTCTCATATAAAAGTGATATAATGAAGACATTTTTGGTAATGTCCCTTGATTTGAGTTTTGGTAAGGAAAAAAACTTTTCGCATATGAGTTAAGAGGTAAATGTGATATCAATGAAGCAGTTTTTGTCATTCCGTTGGAACATAATACTATTGTTCATTATTTATTACCTCTTGTATATGTGATAAAAAGATCCATGTTTATCAAATATTGATGAAGAAGAGCAATTCATCGCTTACTACTGATCTTAGCCCTCGGTGTCAAAGGGCGAGTTCCTTTGTGGAAAAGCCTCGAAGAAACATAAAGTTGACGACTAATTATAATGCAGGAGTTTTGCAACGAACAACTTTTCTGGTTCTCTACCATCCGAGATTGGCAACCTACTGAAACTGGAACAGCTGTATGTCCTCTATGATACCTTATATTCAAATATTTGTATTGTTACTCTTTTTTTTTTTTTTTTTTTGAAATGATGTAAGAAAATAGAAATACGGTGAGCTCATTGTCAAACACAGAAAAACTTGCTTTTTATATGCATGAGTTCACAGCGGGAAGACTCCTTTTATCCTAAATCTCATCTTGCTTTGGAAGTCCTCCCATCATTCGAATAGCTTGCGATCCACACAGAAGATAGTGGCATTTTACCCATGCATATGAGATTGGCGTTTATGGCAGGATACAATATGCTTGCTTGAATGCAACCATCTTTATTATATACAACAACCCTTGACGCTTTGTAAATGAGCTCCTTTCTTTACTGCCTTTCTTGCATAGGCCCCTATTACTGAATATTTTAGAGTGAAAAGTCATCACTATCATTAAAATTTCTGGCAATTTATGCCTACCAAGACTTGAGACTCATAAAATTGAATTATGGTCGCAGTTACTTTAGTAGTTCAGGATTCAGTGGTGAGATTCCAACGACATTTGCCAATCTTCAAAGGCTAAAAATAGTGTAAGTGCTTCAATCTTGTAGCCATTTTCTATTAGCTCTTAATTGGCAATTTAAACTTTTAAGGAAATATTATTGTACAAGTATTACATCATATCAACCTATATGGTTCAAATCACAAAAATTATATGAGATAGAAACAATTTAAAAGGAACCTGCTTCGTGGATTCAGTTTGTTGTATCTTCTTTGTAGTTTGTATTGATTTTGCCACTTTCATGTTCACAGATGGGGATTAGACAATCCTCTTACTGGGAAAATACCGGACTTCATAGGAAATTGGTCAGATCTCACTCAACTGTAAGTTTCTTTAAGCCCTTATGATAAAAATTCTAACTCCCAATTGTTGGATTATTCTATTTTTGCATATTGCTAGTTTGGTACTAAACCAAAATTTCATGTTTGATCACCCTCTAAATATTAGATATCACATTAACTCTAACATTTGTTAAACATTCATAGGATACTCAGAGGAAATTCCTTTGAAGGTCCAATTCCACTGGCAATTTCCAATTTAGTTTCACTAACTGATTTGTGAGTATCTATTTCTTTTACTATCGGTCATTTAATACTATTAGTGGAACTGCTGACAATACTGTGTTACACATTGTAGACGAATAAGCGATGTGAGAAATGGGAGTTCTTCATTGGAATTTATTAAGGGTTTGACAAACCTAAGCATCTTGTAAGGGAAAGAAATTTGGTTTCTCTTCTTGTTTTACTCCTCCTCGATTATATAATTAGAATCCACTCCATTTTGCAGGATATTGAAAAATAGCAATATTTCAGACTCAATTCCATTAGATATTGGAGAATATAAAAGTTTAGCTCATTTGTAAGTTGATTTTTCCTATTCAGATATTAGTGAAAAACTGTCATACGGATTTGTGAAGTCTACTTCTTGGTATGTTTCAAAAATATGTCATTATTCAACTTTCATCCCGCATATAATTATGTTGTTTTAAATTTGTTAGAGTTACATCCTTAGAAATCCTATTTGAATGAGGTTGCTTCTAAGCATGTTTGATTCTAGCCAAGGGAAAATGACATCATAGGGAAGAACTTCTATATGGTATGATGTAATGGAAGACAAGAGAACTCAAAGTGTATACAAAATTATTTCTATATTTACTTATCCTCATGCTTTATGCTCAATGAACCTGCACAATATTTATGCACTAAGCACATTAGAGATGAATGAGCTAATGGGGAAAGGAAAGTTATAGATTCTAGATGCATAAATGTCTTACATGTGAGCGTACAATCTTGAATAAAGTCTTGTCGCTGTAATTTTTATGGGACTATTGTGAACAACTAAACATATTATGACCATTGCTTAGATTTAGGGATTATATGCAAGGGAGAAATTTCTAGTACAAAATCTTTTTCTAAAACTTGGTTCTCCAAGATACATTGTTTGTACTGTAATCAACCACTAAACATATCGTTCTACTCTCAACTTCACATCTATATTTTTGTGCAGGGACTTAAGCTTCAACAACTTGATTGGACCAATTCCAGATGTGCTTTTGAAATTAACTAATCTCAACTTCTTGTAATATACGTTCTTTGCATAATGTTTCTACATGTGCCCTAGGATACTCATTAGAATTATGAAGTACTAACTTTTGCACCCTACTACAGGTTTTTAAGTAACAACAGCTTAAATGGTACCCTTCCTGCCCAAATAAGTCCCTCTCTAACCACATTGTAAGTTTACAAGTCTTCCAAGTGATAGTTTCTACTAAAATTAAATGAAATTTTATCATTTCTAGCTACTCACCAACTAGGGATACACAACTAAAATTAGCCCTTTTGGCTTAGATCCATCTAAGAGGTGAAAAAAAATAATGATTTGAACAAGGGATGTATGGTTTACTCCTAATGGTTTTATTACCTGTAGAGATGTATCCTACAATGACTTCACGGGAAGTTTGCCAACCTGGATCAGCGGACAGAACATGCAGTTGTAAGACTGATTATACTTTGATGTCCAATTATAAATGTCTATAGAGTTCAAATGACAAAAACTTTGTCTGATTTTGCAGCAATCCGGTTGGAAATAATTTTACAATAGACAATAATAATATCAGGTAATTCACTTTATTCAAATTTTGCTTTCAGTGGATAAATCTTAAGTGAAAGTTTATTTCACTTTAATGATGGTTTACTCATTGCATGCAAATAATCACTTTCATAATGATTATTGAATTCCCCCCTTTTTCTCCTAAAACCTTTTTAACATCTTACAATGTCCATCAATGTAACAAAATAACCTTTACTTGAAACAAAGGAATGAGTGTTACATAGCCGTCAATACAGAGTAATTCATTTTTTTCCCACAAACCGGCTTTTAGAACAAATAATTTTCCCCCTTCAGGTCTCTTCCTGCTGGACTCAACTGTTTACAGCGAAACTTCCCCTGTAATAGCGGAACCGGGAGATGTAAGTTGCCTCACATTCCTTCTTTTTGAAAATATCGGTTTCGAAACATATTGATAATTCTAGCTGATAAAATTATTTGAACCTATACATTTTTTTTTTTCTTTTTTAGCTGGATTTCTTAGGGTGCCATATAACAAATTATAAGCTTAGTTTAGGTCATATAGATATATTCTTGTTTCAAGTTAATGGCTTGTATATCAATAGCATGTTTTTAAGCGTGTATAATGAAGTATGAATGTGGTTGCCTTATCAAACAGATTACAATTTTTCAATCAAATGTGGCGGCCCACAAATCCCATCTTCTAACGGTATAATGTTCGAGAGGGATAATGAAACTCTAGGTCCAGCAACATATTATGTAACCGACTCACAAAGGTGGGCAGTGAGCAATGTGGGGTATTTCACTGACAATAGCAATCCGGCATATACACTTTCTTCATCATCCCAGATCACAAGTACTTTAGACACAGAGCTATTTCAAACAGCAAGGATATCTGCTTCATCTCTCCGATATTATGGCTTAGGACTTGAGAATGGAAACTACACTGTAACCCTTCAATTTGCTGAAATCTCAATCCAAAATTCTGAATGGAAAAGCCTTGGACGGCGTATTTTTGATATATACATTCAGGTTAGCTCTTCCATAACATTCTTCCTACTATAAGCTTTTATGTATCACTTGTGGACGAAGCTTACAGCTTTTCCTTTTTAAACATTGTAAACCTCTTCTATCTTGCCCATTGACAGCTATTTATGTCTCTGTGTTGAAGTTTAAATTTTTTTTTAACTATCCTGCATATGTTGAATTTAGGGTACTCTTGTAGAAAGAGATTTTGACATACGGAAAGAGGCAGGTGGATCCTCCTTTGCTGCTGTTGAAAAAGAGTTTACGACTCAAGTCTCACAAAACTACCTTGAAATTCATTTCTTTTGGGCTGGGAAAGGGACTTGTTGTGTGCCTGCTCAAGCTACTTATGGTCCTTCGATTTCAGCAATTAGTGCACCCCAGGTACTCACTACTACTGAAACTCACTAAAATATCATGCTAATCTTTTATGAAGTTAGTGACAATGAGACTTTGAGCAGACTTTGTACCTACTGTTAGTAATAATCCCCCGTCTCTGAGCAATAAAAAGGACCCGACAGGCATGATCCTTGGGATAGTACTTGGAGTTGGAGTTGCAGGCTTATCTATGCTTCTTTTGATGTTCTGTATAGTTCGTCGAAGAAAAAAAGCACAAGCAAAGAGGGATGAAGGTAAGTTAATTATGACAAATAATAATTCAAAACCGTAGAGAGAGTTTTGCTTCATGTTTCTGGTAATTTTCACAAGCTAATGATGACAATCCAAGTTATATCTGGTGTCGCTTTCTTTTAAGGCTTTCAAATTGCTACGATGTCCCTTTAACATGACTAAAAAACAAAAAAAAAAAAAATTATTTGCCAATATATTAAAAGAGTGTATCCTTAGGAATCAAAATGATGAGCTTTGCAGTGTAGATTATGGGCTATTCTTTCATTTGGCGAGTTGGTACTTGATAAGATAATTTGTCATTAGAAATATAAAAATCGAATGCATGCAAGCTAAATAGAAAGACTTGATGAAAACATTTCTGGTCTACAGAGCTCCTTGGAATAGATACAAAGCCTTACACTTTCAGTTTTGGCGAACTAAGGGCAGCTACGGAAGACTTTAACCCCATCAACAAGCTTGGAGAGGGAGGATTTGGCCCAGTGTTTAAGGTATGCTACTCTTCCGTATACCAAAAATAGTTTAGAAAAAGGCACAATCTTGTACTCTTAAAATTTAAGAATGGGTGCCAATGAAATGGAGACAAGAAATGTTATAGTAGTTCTAACTATGCGTACATTATAGGGAATGCTCAATGATGGCAGAGCAATCGCCGTGAAGCAGTTATCTTTAGCATCCCGCCAAGGGAAGAATCAATTTGTTGCAGAGATTGCGACAATTTCTTCTGTGCAACATCGTAACCTCGTCAAATTGTATGGTTGTTGCATTGAGGGCGACAAGAGGCTTCTTGTATATGAGTATTTGGAAAACAAGAGTCTTGATCAAGCATTATTCGGTACATAATGTTATTTGACAACACTTGTTGCTTCCATGTAATGGCAAAATAGTCAAAACTCATTACATTTTACTTACATGGGACAGGAGAAAGAAGTGCGGTTCTTGAATGGGAAACTCGTTATGAAATCTGTCTAGGTATAGCTAAGGGTTTGGCTTATCTCCATGAGGAATCAAGGCTTCGCATTGTGCATAGAGATGTAAAAGCCAGTAATATATTGTTGAACTCGGATCTTGAACCTAAGATTTCAGACTTTGGTTTGGCCAAACTTTATGATGATAAGAAGACTCACATCAGCACCCATGTCGCTGGGACAATGTAAGTCCATCCCTCACTATCTTCATGTTACTTGAGAAGTATAGTAGCCCCATTATACGCATTAATTGCAATACACTTGCATTACTCTTCTATCAATCTTTTGTAGTGGTTATCTTGCCCCAGAGTATGCAATGCGGGGTCACCTCACCGAAAAAGCAGATGTCTTTTCTTTTGGTATTGTAGCTCTAGAAATCATAAGTGGGAAGCCAAATGCAAGCCCAATCTTGGAAGAAGACAAAGTGTATATTTTAGAATTGGTATGTCTGCTATAAATTTCTTTCAAATGATCATTGAAACTAATTGTTACATGTGACAATTTTTAATATTATACTTGTAAAATACATATCATTAGCAGAAAATTGCAAAAAGGAAAATCTCTTTCACCTTTGAAAGTGCATTACAAAATTTTAATATTGCTAGGTATTGTATGATCATTGCTTTTGGATCTGCTAGGCATTTCAAGAGAATTCATGTCTTATTGTGTACAAAATGAAATAGCCTTCTCAAAAGCTATATGTAAAGATTTAGGTAACATATATTTGTTTATTGTCTCCTCAAAAGAATGAAAAAGTTTATGAACAACTAGATTGATAGCTTTAGTTATTTGCTTCAAAATGCTCTATGGCCTTTATAAATTTTGCTTGGATTATTGGCCACAATGCACCATAAAACTAGTTCTTCACAATATGTGATAAATTCATAATAGTTCTTCATTTCCTCAAGAACATTGCCATTTATTATTCACATTGAAAATGTTCTATTTCTAAGTCATTAGCAAAATTTAGTCTTTTTCTTGAACTGCTTCCACTCGAGTCATTTAAGCATTAACTCATTGCTAGATGGTAGACTGAACCAACTAAGTGACTCAACCATAAATATTCTCATATTTTCTATATATGACTTTGACTTTTATGTTTTCAACTTTTTAAACTATGCGAGGCTTGGCAACTACATGAAATGAACCAAGAAGTTGATCTAGTGGACTCGGGCTGTCAACATTCAATGAGGAAGAAGCAAAGTGTGTTGTTGGAATAGCTCTATTATGCACACAAACATCACCAACACAAAGACCATCTATGTCTCGTGTGGTAGCAATGCTCTGTAAAGATATTGAAGTGAGTAAGGTAGCTACAAAGCCAAGTTATTTGACTGAATGGAAATTTCATGATCAAACTAGTTTCATGAGTGATATATCAACAAGTAAAGGAGCCGGCAAAATTGACAATCATACATTGCTACGTTCAAGAACACCTAATGGTGGTAACCTTTCCCCAATAAATGCCAGTAATCCATTGCTTCATGATGTAAATAGCGGGGATAAGTGAGTGTAATCCATTGATCCATGGGTATTATGTTGATGTAATGCCTTATTATAGTGAGTTCACACCTTAACTTCTTTTCTGTCTTTGCCTCTTTCATCAAAGCCAAACAAATATGCTTCTTTTTTTTTTTTCCCAAGTAATTGGTGATGTAGAAATAGGAGAAACATCTACATTATTAAAATGACCATCTTACATATGTGATAGGTTATGTTTTTTGAAAGTTTATGGCCAAGTAAGTGGCTAAATTCATTATATGTTATGTTATTAGAAGTATTTTTTATTTGTTATTTATGTAGGATGGATCAATTAAATTATTTTCATCTTCCTGGCCAAGATTAATTATTATCTAAGGCCTCATTTGTTTCAAAAAAATGTCTTGTATTTAGAAAAGTATTTTATGTAAAAGTGTTGTCTTGAAAATAATATGTTTTCATGTGTTTGGTTGTATTTACAGAATTACATTGAAAAAATTTCTATGTTTGACTACCAATACTACATAACATGTCGTTATATAAATAATTTATTATTAGCAAGTTACTATATAAGTATATTATGCCAAAGAAATTTATTTAAAGTAAAAATATAAAATATATACATTTTACAACATTTATTTGCAAACTATCAATTGATATTTATAAATTTTTTTAAAGATTTTTCATTTTTCTTTTTTCCAATAAATTATTTTTATATTTAAAATATAATTTATTAGTCAATTACGATAAAAATCAAATAAATATCATGTTTCTAGAGTTAGAATACTTACAAAGGCTAATCCAGAAAATGACTTCCTATTTTGAAAAGAGTAAGTCGATTTCCTTAAAAATAATATGATTTACTCTTTAGCAAAAGTTATTTTCTCTTATAAGGGAAAACATTTTTCTACTTAAAATGTCATTTTCTGCATAACAAACAAAGAAAAATAAAAAAAAAATTATTTTTTAAAAAATATTTATCTTGAAACAAACGGGACCTAAGATAATGTTCTTACTATTAATCAAAAATGATAGTGATTCTAGAAAACCTCTGTAAACTCTATGTTAGTACAAGAAGAGGAAACGGAGCACTATGGTAATTCTATGGAATTTTAGTTACGCATAGCAGGTGACAGTTAATTCCAAAAGATCAGGACCTGATGTCTTCTTTCCCGAACCCATTTATCAAACAAATTAAAAATATTTACAATTAAAAGCATATGAATAGAGGTTATATCTTAGAATAAAAGCATACGTGAATTATATCTTGAAATAAATTAAAAATTTATGCATCTTGGTTTCTACATATATTATAATTAAACCCAAGTTCTTACCATATCCTTTTTAAGTTTTGAACAATGGGTCTATTTAGATGGTCTATTTTTCATCATATCTGTATCTTTTTCAAAATGATATGTGTAAATATATCCGATTTACATTTATATTTTTATCTATATTTGATTTATTTAATCTTTTAATGAGAATTCAACTTTTTTTTCTCTCTATCTAATTCTTTATAAATAATTTGTTTAATTTGCCAATAAACAAATAGACCCAATATATCGGTATCCCAAAACATCAAGGTTTCCCATTATTGATAGAAAATATTTAGTCATAACCCATTAGATCCGCATCAACTCAGCAATCTAGCAAGGCCATAAAAAATCCCTCAAGAACTTTGGTGAAGAAACCCTAGCAAGCCTTTGGACCATGAAGGACCTTGGCTTCAACCCTAACCTAAGAATTCCCATAAACTTTCCTCTAGGATCTTGAACATTTGGAAGTACTTTTCTCAAGACTAAATCTCCTTCTTTGAAATTTCTGGGCGAACTTTCTTATTGAATGCTCGAGCGATTCTTTGCTGGTAAAGTTGACCATGGTACAGGGCGGTCATCCTCCTTTCATCAATAAGATTTAATTGATTAATCCTATTTCTCACCCATTCAGCTTCATTCAATTCGGTTTCTGCCAATATTCTGAGTGATGGAATTTCAACTTCAACTGGCAAAACAGCTTTTGTGCCATAGACTAATGAATAGGGGTTGCCCCTGTTGATACTCTAATGGATGTTCGATAGGCCATGAGTGCAAAGGGTAGCATCTCATGCCAGTCTTTGTAATTGATAGCCATTTTCTCTATTATTTTCCTGATGTTCTTGTTGGCTGCTTCAACTGCCCCATTCATTTGAGGTCGATATGGGGTAGAGTTCCGATGTTTGATTCCAAAGTTTTGGCATAATTCAAACATTAATTTGTTGTTCAAATTGGTACCGTTGTCTGTAATGATTGTATCAGGGACAACATATCTGGCTATGATATCTCTCTTGATGAACTTGACAACTACTCCTTTGGTAACATTAGCGTACAAGAATGCTTCAACCCATTTAGTAAAATAGTCGATCGCCACTAATATAAATCGGTGACCATTTGAGGCTTTTGGCAAAATTGGTCCTATCATGTCTATACCCCACATTGAGAAGGGCCAGGGTGAAGACATTGACTGCAATTCTTTGGGAGGAGCATTCATCTTGTTAGAGTATATCTGGCACAAGTGACAATGTCCCACGTGTTTAATACAATCTGATTCCATAGTTATCCAGAAATATCCCATCCTCATAATCTTTTTAGCTAGCATATATCCATTCATGTGAGGTCCACATATCCCTTCATGGACTTCCTTCATCAACATCTCTGCTTCCGTCTCATCTACGCATCTCAAGAGAGTAGTATCAAATGATTTTTTGTATAATGTATTACCACTGAGCATGAAATGAAATGCTAAACGTCTTAGTGTTCTTCGCTCCTTTGTTGAAGCATTTTCAGCGTACTTGCCATCTTGGAGGAATTCTTTGATATTAGCATACCAGGGATCTTTCCTTGGGACTTCTTCGGTATTCAAGCAAAATGCCGGTTCATCCTCAATGCGAACCTTTAAGGGCTGGATCTCAACTCCATCAGTGATTTGAATCATAGATGCTAATGTGGCTAATGCATCCGCGAACTGGTTCTGGTTTCTTAGCATATAAGTGAATGATATTTTTTTGAATTCCTGAGCCAATTCTAGTAAGTATTGATGATAAGGCACCAATTTTGCATCATTTGTCTTGTATTCTCCTCGTGTTTGAAAGATGATGAGAGAGGAGTCTCCATATACTTCAAGATCATCTATCTCCATGTCAAGTGCCATCATAAGGCCCATGATGCAAGCCTCGTATTCTGCCACATTATTAGTATAAGGGAAAGTCAATCTTGCTAAAGCGGGGTATTGTTTACCATCTGGTGATATTAGGACTACCCCAATTCCACATCCGCATACATTAGCTGCTCCATCAAAGTATAACTTCCATTTAGGAGTGGTCTTTCTGATTCTTTATCTGAATCTGCCAGCAATATGCTTTCATCCAGGAATTGAGCTTCTCTATCAATCACACTATCTTTAACCGGGTTTTCAACAGATCATGTTTCGTATAAAGCTCGACAAATAATACAATGTATATTGTCTCAGTCTGTGCATGATCCACACCACGGCACAACAAGTTCTTTCCACTTCAGTATACTTCTGTTCTCCTTCAGTGAATTTCTTACTCAAATAGTAAATAGCCCGTTCTTTCCCATCTTCATCTTTCTGTCCAAGCATACCTCTCATTGATTCAGGAAGTACCGTCAAATACAAGAAAACAAGGCGACCAGGTGTTGGCGCTACTAACACTAGTGGATTCATCAGATATTGCTTGATTTCATCAAATGCTTCTTGACAATCTTTATCCAAATCAATAGCTGCATTTTTCCTCAACAATCTGAATAGAGGGCGACATTTGTCGGTTAATTGAGATATGAACCGAGCAATGTAATTCAAGCATCCCAATATGCCCGACTTCTTTGATCGTCTTCGGGGGAGGTAATTCAAGTATGGCTTTAACTTTATCCGGTCAACTTCTATTCCTTGTTGACTGACTACGAATCCCAATAACTTCCCTGAGGTCACCCCAAATGTACACTTTTCAGGATTCAACTTAAGATGGAATTTCCGTAATCTATCAAATAATCTCTTCAATATTTCCACATGATCCTCATCTTCCTTAGACTTAGCAATCATATCATCCACATATACTTCAACTTATTGATGCATCAAGTCATGAAACAAGGTAACCATCACCCTTTGATATGTTGCCCCGACATTTTTAAGGACGAAAGGCATGACTTTGTAGCAGAATGTTCCCTAAGTAGTAATGAAGGTTGTCTTAGTTTTATCCTCTTCTACCATTTTAATCTGATTATATCCTAAAAAGCCATCCATGAATGAAAATAGATGGTTTCTAGTCGTGTTATCCACTAAGACATCTATGTGAGGTAAGGGGAAATTATCTTTGGGAGGCTTGGTTTAAATCGCGAAAGTCCACACAAACTCTAACTTTTCCATTCTTTTTAAGTACCGGGACCACATTGGCCACCCATTCAGGATAATCGGATACCTCTATAAAACCAACTTCTAACAATTTCTTTACTTCTTCTTTAATCTTGAGCAAGATATCTGGTCTAAATCGTCTTAATTTTTGCTTCTTTGGTTTGATATCTGCTTTAGTTGGTAATTTATGAACCACTATAAAGGTATCCAAACCAGGCATATCTTCGTATGACCATGCAAACACGTTTAAGTAATCAGTCAATAATTTTATCAATCTTTCTCATTGCTCAGCGGATAAGGTGGTGCCTATTTTCAAATTTTTAGGCTCATCTTCAGTTCCAACATTCACTACTTCTGTAGGCTCACTGATCTCAATTCTACCTTGTTCATATTTTTGCCAACTTTTCTCTATCCAGTGTGATCACTAATGTCATGTTCAACGACTAACCCAGTAGGGTCAGAAATGATATCAGTATTTTCGTTATCTATCGTGCAAGATATCTCTTACTTTCACCATTATCATCAAATTCAAAGGTAACCCTAGAGTTATTAAGGGAATAGTGAACCAGTTATTCAATTCCCGGACCGGATGAGAGCTGCAACAAGGCTCCATAACTGATGCAATGTTTGGTTTCTGGACATGAGCTGGTTGTGGGAATGTGACTTTGATATCTAGAGACTCAATAGGGGTATTATACCATTCTTCTCCTTTCTTCTTTCGGGCTTTCTTTTTTATCTCTTCTATCTCAACGGAGTAGGAACATATCCCAGTCCAAATGTCCCTAAATGTCCCTCTTTTTCAATCATATTGGCTTCTTCAAAGATTTATAAACCAAAGTCTTCGGATCCTTCTTCGCAATATAGGTATAGTTGTCTTTGAAGATAGCATGGTCTTGTTCTCCTAGCCATAACGATTGTCCATTTGTTATAAACTTGACCATCTGATGCAGACTAGACGGTATTGCCCCAGCTAGTGAATCCAAGGCCTTCCAAGCAACAAATTGAATGATCTTGGTATGTCTAGAACTTGAACGAATAGTAAAGTCTTGTGGCCAATAGTAACTTCCAAGTCTATTTCTCCTGATATGCCTCTCTTGGATCCATCAAAAGCTCTAACAATAGTAGAACTGGACCGGAGGTTAGATGCATCGATACCAAGTAAGTTCAAAGTAGCCAATGGACAAACATTCAAAGACGACCCATTATCGATGAGGACTCGGGCTACATCTCCATTACATTTGGCCATTATGAATAGGGGCTTCGTGTGTTGAGTGCCTTCTGCTCCCAACTCATCAGGTGAGAAAGAGATTTGGTCCAAAGCAAATACTGAATTTACTACATGTTCCATTGTTTCAGTAGCAACACCTTCGGGAACCTTGATTTGTTGGAGTATCTTAAAGAGGCCTCCCGGTGTTTTTCAGAAGTCATTACAAACCCATAAGGATATTTGAGCCGGGACTTAGCAAGTTGATCAGCAATCTTATAATCACTTATCTTCATAACCTTGGTTAAGGCTGTTTTCTCATCAGATTCCTCCTCCTTTTTCTTATCTTTTCTTAGTGGGAAGAATTCCTCTGCCAATGTTTTCTTCTTTCGGGCTCTGAAGCTTTCCCAAGTTTTCCGACCATGGGCCTAGGAACTTGATTAACAGCTTGATAGTTGAACGGGGCGGCTTTATAGTCTTTCGGTGCAATGGGCACATGGAATTGATACCTCATCGATTTCACCTCATATGGGGCTTCTTTCTGCTCTCCTTGACATTGGATAACTATCTTCTTTGGATTGGACTGGATCATTCCGATAAAAGGCTCGGGTTCTTCAATCGTGATCATGTTGATCGTGGGCCCATGGTTTGGGAGAGGATTGGTGTTGACATTAGGGGTCGGAGTTTCAATGAATCCAGTTGGACCAATTTAGCATCAATGAGGTCTTGAATCTTGTTCCGAAGCCTCCAACAATAGTCAGAATGACCTATTTGCCCCAAAATCGGGGTTATAGTATCTGGGTTTGTAGTCTTCTCTAGGTGTTTCAAAGGTGATCAGATTGTCAGCTCTAAGCCGGGCTAGAACTTGGCTAAGGGGTACGGGAATTTTGGTGAATTGTCTTTTGGGTCTATTGAATGGTTGGTTTTGGGATTGTGGTTGTTGTGACCGGGTGAAGGGTTGATTAGTGTTTGGGGTTTGTTGGTAGGTGTAGGATTGAGTAGGTTTAGTGTATGGGGTTGAGCTGACTACACTGACAGTGGTATCCTTCCCTTTGTTATTGTTGGAGTACTTGAAATTTGTAGCCTTTTTCTCACGTGGATCCTCCGGTAATAATGGCACTTTCAATTCTGCACCCGGCTAATACTATCTCAGAGAAATTAGCAGTAGTGTGTCCAATGAGATGAGTAAAGAATGGTTCTTCTAAAGTATTGATGAAAGTGAATGTCAAATCTTTCTCCGGGATAGGGGTAGATACCATAGATGCCATTGATCTCCATCTTTGAGCATATTCCTTAAAGGACTCATCTTTCTTCTTCCTCATATTACTTAAATCCCACATAGAAGGGGCCACTTCAATATTGAACTTATATTGATTGTAGAAAGCCCTAGCCAATTTGTCCCAAGTATTAATCTCATCAAGATCCAAATGAGCATACCATGCTAAAGCTGGACCGGTAAGGCTATCCTGAAAAGTTTGGATAAATTGCTCATATTGAGTGTACCGGCTCATCTTCCTCACATAGAGCCTAGTATGCAACTTTGGACAACCAGTACCATCATACTTTTCAAAGTCGGGAATCTTGAACTTCTCGGGGAAAGCTCCCGCTTCGATTGTAGGAAAGCTTGTGATTCCAGTTTGATCAAATCCTTCCATTTTCTCAAAAACTTTGAGTTTCTCATTGAATTGAGAAAGAAGCCTTTTCTCCATTTCTTTGTTTTGAGCCTCAATTTCCTTCTTAAACTCAGAAGAATCGGTTTCGACAATGGCTAGTGGTTCATGATTAATTACTTGTTCCTCAATAGCTTGACCATCAGTCCCTTTCTTTACCCCAGAATGTCCTGCGGTAGTATCTTGAGGGGCCTTAAGGTTTTGCGTGAGAAGATTCATTTGCTCGGCCATTCGAAATACCATTTGTTCCAAAGTAGTGAGCCTTTGCTCGGAAATCGCATTGGAATTACCAGAATTATTGTCGTTGTTGCTAGCCATTCTGGATTTGGACCTAGTGATGATCGGACTTCGAACCGGGTCTGACCGTTTAGGAGCTATCTTTTAGAAACTGTTTTGTTCAAAAACAAAATTTCCATAGTTTAGAGAAAAAAAATGTATATATTATTATATGATTCTCAACAAAATGAGCAAACGGTTAGCGGTTAATATATACACAAAAACAAATAAACGGGTAGCAAAGAATATACAAGAACATGTAGAGACAAGAATATATATATATGGAAAAGAAAAACGCATGCGCATGTAAATTGAGATGATGAAGAAGCTTTGTAGCAAAAAACCATTTTATTTCATTAAAGCTGAATTTACTCAAGGAGTCAAATACATGACCTAAACAAAGAAAATTTTATCCTAAACCAAACGCCATTTCTTTATTCTACCTATTACAAAGAGATGTGTTACAACACGGTATATACATTTTCATGGTACACTAACTGAATACAAAGACAAAACGAGGTTACAAGGATTTACAAGACACATTTACATAACGGATTACAAGGGAAAGTTAACTCCTATAAATTCAGCTTTTGTTTTGTAAAGAAATTTTGAAAAACATTTTGATTGGCTACAAAGTTTGATCATCATCTCCTTATGTAGTGAATGCAAGAAGGGTGGGTTCTAAAGGTCCCCAATTAATGGGCCATGGGCCACATTAACCGGAGTGGGAGGCTAATTCGTGTCTCGAATGGTGGGTAACCACAACACCCGAGACCTACTGGTGCCTCCCGTCCTAAGTTACCTAAGGTGGCCCGGGTTTGACCACATCTAGCACACATTTTTTTTTCAAAATAAATATCCCCTCCAAACTCTATATAGATAATATCTGCACATAAGCACACGGTTAGCACAAATATCTAAATATACAAGATATTAAAAAAGAAAGCAATTTATATATGAAAAGCATAAAGTGGCTAGCCCTCTAAAAATGTCCCCAGTGGAGTCGCCAAGCTGTCGAGCCTGGTTTTTTCGATTTCCTTTAATCGATTGTACTAAACCCTAACCCATTCAATACGAATCCTCGACTAAGAATTAAAGGAAATTTTGAATTTTTAAAATATTTTGGAGTCGCCACTCGACTAAAGTCGAGAGAAAAAAATAAACCAAAACCAATGGGTAGGTTGATTTTGGCTTTGCTACTGATCTGCGAAAAAATCGTTTTTGAAAACGAGAACCAGAAATTAACTTGAGTTCGGGGGCTAACCTATTAAAACCTAAATGGTTACCACTTTAACTTTCCAATTTAAATTGCTTTCTTTTAAACCCTAATTTCAAAATCTAAACTATTTATCAGGATCTAATTAACTAAACATATGTCTAATATGCACAAAAATACTAATCAAATTCATCAATAATCATATATAATCTAAAAACTCGAAATATTCAAATTAATCAAATCTTATCAAATTCTATCAATATTCATATTCTAAACTAAACAAATCAAATAAATTCACAAAAATAATTTTTTACATATTTTAAGTCGCCCATTTAGGTGCCTACGTACCCGCTAATCGGGATCAGACCACACGTAGTTCTTTTAGAAAAATTTAATTTGTTGATAATTTTAGAATTTTTTTTAAATCTTTTCGCTTTAAGTTTACTAAATTTTATTAATTTTGAAAGTTTGATTTTTCATTGTGAATTCTAAATCTATAAGTTAGATTTTAGCAACTTTATGAAAACAGATTTTTTCTAGTGACAAAGATTTTTTTTTTTTTTTAATGATAAAACTATAACAATCATATTAAAACAACCATATCAATTCATCATTCATATCAAGAATACGGTATAAATGCTAACAATATGAGTTCATGTAATTGTATTCATTAACATAATAACAATAAAAAAAAAAATCAATTTGTAGCATTACATCTAGATACGTAACGACGAAATCAAATATTCACAAAGTTCGAAACTTTCAAAAATCATGGTATAATAAGATATTACAAATTTTACTCAAATCAAGACTTTCATATTTGTATCATTAAAGCAAGATCATCAATTAGGCAAAAATCATAAAATTCAATTTTTATCACAAGACAAGATTATCACCAAATTAATGATAGAACATTAAAAAAACTATATCATGGAAAAAATAAACCCTAAATTGCAATTCAATATTTTTTAGATCAAGTTTATGAGACAATTTCATTTATTGAGGAAAAGAAAGAAAAAAAATAATATAACTATACTAGCATGAATAAGGCTTTTACATATTTTACCTATTTTAAATTTTCAAAAATAACACATTCATAACAAATTTTGAAAATATAATCATATACTAATTATTTTCATTTTTCTTATTTTTTAGTTTCTATTTTTAATATCATAATATAGTTTTATTATTATTATTATTATTAGTAATAGCAGTAGTAGTAGGATTAGAAACTTACCTGTGCTGAATCGTGCGTAGGGAGGAGCCAGCATAGGTAAGATTAATAAAAAAATTTTATATACTACTTATAATATAAAGTTTAGGTAGATAATTAAATAATTAGTTAAAGTATTAACCCTTTTACATGTGTTATCTATTCTCATTCTTAAGGAAATGATGTAAGAGGTGGGATCAGTGCAGTTTTTTTTTCGGCCAAAGGTGGGATCAGTACAATAATTAATGTTTTGGAGTATTATAATGTCAGTGGCAGATGTCTTTTTCGAGTACTATAATGTAAGTGGCAGCTCCTATCTTATCCTTCTGCAAGTGGGTTAGTTAGACTTCTAGGTGACCGCGACAAAACTCCAATAAAATACCTGGTAATGGTATGGAGAATGAATTCGAATGTAATTGTAATTTTGAGTTTTATATATGTATGTATGTATGTATAAATTATATCATATGCAAAAACCTACTCGTCGTCTTCAGTAAGACTAGGAAGCTCCTCGACCACGCTTTGTATTTGATAGAATTTGAATTTGGCATTTTGGAAAGGATCGGTTTCTAAAATCAAATCCAATAAAATTAGGCATTTCGCATAAATCAAATTGGAAACAAATAAGGAAGGATCTCGATAAAGATAATTGAAGTAAAAATTTGTATGTGTATCTATGTTACATACAGATAATTTGGCTCCTTAGAAAGTCAACATGAAATATATGATGAGTAATAATGTTGATCTCCTTTCTGGTCTGTGTGATATGAACGAACTTTTCGATGTTTTCATAATTATGACTTTTGACGAGTGTTAGGTTGTTGTAATTGATTTTCCACCGCCAATGGTTTCATGGACGTGATCGTCGTGTGAACAATCTAATTGTTAAAATAAATATAATAAATAGAATATTAATTGATTCGATCACAATTGGATATGATGTCAGCCGTTGGATGATGACGGGATTAGTACAATCAAAATTAATGATAAGACCGTGGAATTTTCTCTATATTTCAATATAAAGTATGTTTTCTAAATATACATAATCATAAAAAAATTATCTCACAAATATAATGAGTAATTTCTTATGCACCCCACGATATAGGAGATATGTATATAGTAATTTAATGAAAATGTCTAGTCTAAGGATTCATTAAAAAATAGTATATTATGCTATTAGGAATTCAATTATATATATATATATAGATTAAATGGCATTACATTCTTTATTTTGTTACATTTATAATAAATGATATCTCGTTTTATAAACTACAATTATAAAGACAATAAAAATTATGATATAAATTACTTTAATAATTGATTTAAGAGAGGAAAAACTTGAACCCCAATATAAAAGTTATGCATCCCACCAACTCCTACCCTATGGATAATCATCCCATGAGAACAAAAAACTTCACGTGTTTTGTTCTCTTCAATTCCTCAACACACATTCTTAACATCCGACCATCTTCTAATTACCGTTTTTAGGCTATTTGGTTCATATAACTTATAATAGGAATAAGATTGGATATCAATGTTTTTATTTAGCCATACAAATAAACTACATATACTTGAAATTTATTTGATTGCAACTGGATATTTATTCGAAATTGGTTTCACTATGGAGTCAAAAGTTTAATAAAAGTTTAATAAGCTTTACAATTCAATTTCACTTACAATACATTTGTTTTTTATCACGTTTCTTTCAGCATAATTAATGAGTTATATATAAATGACAAAGAGGAGAGAGGTTCGTGAAAATTGGAGGTTGAAATGATTCTAGAGATCGGAACTACCATAACCAGAATGCCACGTGCCCTTAGAACCTAAGTTGCAACTTATATTTGCATGTGATTATACCTTAAAAAGCATTGAAAACCTACAAACTGGGGCGGGCGTGCTGAAACGTAAAGCCAAAACATGCATGTAGAGACAAAATATTTGATAATCACAATGCCATTTGCGCAGTAGAACCCCAAGTTGCCCTACAAATTGGACAGACAAATACATTTAATAATCACCATGCCCCATGCCCCACTAGAAGTCTGGAACCCCAAGTTGACTTTGGCTCGCACAGTCTGGATTAGCCAATGACAATCTGGCCTTTGTTTTCGATATGAATATGTGTCCAGACACACCCACAAAAGACAGCACGAAAGTATTAATTAAATGCCCAAAACATATTAATCTTAGATTACCTTTCCATTTGATCCGTTAGGTCTTAAAAATGAGTTGAGCGCAAGAAATATTAGTATAAGCAATAATATCAAGATTTCCATATTATTTTAAAATCCTTGACTGCATACTGTGAAAGGTGGCAAAAGTATAAGGGATAAGTCAAATACTCTATAAATAATTTAGGTGGTTAAAAATGAAAAAAAATAAATAAATTTTATACAAAATAATATAAATAAGGTATTCGTTGGTGTTCCAACATAATACCTGAACTCTGATTTTTACAAATATATTACATGTATTTTGATATTTTTATAAACAAATGACCTTAGTTTTATCTTTGATAAATATATTATTTGTGTTTTAGTAGTTTTGCAAATAAGTGACATTTTTGACAAATATGTTACTTGTAGTTTGCCAGTTTGAGTTAGAGATATAAATAATGTATTTGCTAAATATCAAAACTCAAAACGATTGTTTGCAAACATATCAAAACTCAAGTAATGCATTTATCATAAATAAAACCCAAGTCACTTGAATATCAAAATATTATAATACAAGTTATTTATTCATCAAAAATTAAAATGCATGTCACTTGTTTGTAAAAGTACCAAAACACAAATCATATTTTATAATTTCCCTAACTTATATTACAATATTTATTTTTGCCAAACACATAGCAGTATTTCACAATGCAAATACACTTTAACTCAATTATAATCCTAGTCAATCTTACACAAAACCAAATAAAAATTAAAATGAAAAAAGAAAAACATATAAATAAAAAGTTTAAAGCATGTAACTATATTTGACAATCCCTTGAGCAAAACTATCTTAAAGTTATCAAATCTTCTTGATCCACCAATACTGCCAACATCTTTGTCTACTTGTCCTCGTATTAGTTGGTTTTAAAATGAAACAATTTTTACCTTAGTTTTCTACGTAGTCAAAATCATCATTTTTTTAAACAAAATCTCACCTATCTAAAACCAATCTATAGTCATTACTAATTAAACAAAAAGTATACAATTGAGTAAGAAAGAGAGAGAGTAGAAAAACAATCATTTTTAGTTATAACACAAATCACTTCATCAAAAACAATTAATCTTACATCATTAAATCATATCTAACTAAAATACCTAATGGCACTATAACATATCAACATTAATGACTAAGTTTATTTAAAGTATTAACATTTGAAATCATTAAAAAGAGAAAACAACATTTCATAAAATGAGTTGAACGAATTATCAACGTTTTATAAAGTTTATTTAAGGTAACAATATTTAGATTGTTTTTTTTTTTTCTCATTAAATACATTATTTGACTTATTTTGTTGAATATTAATTTCTCATTGCTACGTTTGAAATATAAATACTTTAAATAAACTTATTCCTAAACATATCTTTTAGAATAATATACCCAAACTTAAATGCAAGAAAAGAGATCGTTTAGGAAAAGTTGCATGTATAATTCTTATTATTATCATTTACCGTGGTGTTAAAAAATTACAAAAGATTTCTCATAATCAAAGCATTCATCATCCTTCGACCCACGTACTCCCCGTAAACTTCATGACACTTATCTTTAGGTGCTATCTACTTTGGAGACCTTATCTTATACATCTGGGTGATAAAATCGTGACTACAACGCATATAGAGAAAAGTACATCGAAATTAAAACATGGAAAAAGAAATGATTATATAACTTACGTGTCCAAACTGTCAACTAAAACCAATATAAAGAAGCAAGAAAAAGAAGACAAAGATAAAGACTAAATCGATTTTCCAGCATAAAAAAAAAAAAAAAAAAAAAAACAACAAAACAACAAAGCATATCCAGTTGGTTGAATTGTATTGTTTTAAATATTATAGCAATGTGATCGTATTTATGAAGTTGGAGTATAGATCGTAAAAGTGAGTGTATCCATTCTAATATTAATATGCAATGAAACCACACTGAATACACATGAATATTAATGTAATAATGTTAGGTTTTCTATTACAGTACTGATGATGATAAAAAGGATAAAGTATTACTAATATTATTTATAAGTGTGTTGATTGAGTTTAAATTAATTTATAATGATCTGATTAACTTAAGTTGATTTTAAGAATGATTAAAAGAAAGGGAGAGTGAGTATCAGATGAAAAACTAAGGAAATTTATGATGTTATAGAACTCAGACCACATCTCAAAACATAGCTTGAAGAAAATGCATATATCAGTCTTCTCTGAGCAAACCTCAGACCTATAATGGTATAAGAAAGTTCTTGAACTAAATATCCATAAAATATTCCAAATTTGTTTTGAATTATGTTATTTTGGTTTAGTAAAAACCCAACTCTAACATCGAACATATTTGGATAATATATTTAATATGTTCCACTAAATTGGATAGTTATTTCCATGAGGATTGATCAAGTCTATTCAATTACAATTGGAATATTTTGAAGTTACTTTTCCCATATTTGATTTAGATTATCACAAAAGTTCTATGAGCCAATGGATGTTTTTTCACTTAAAGTTTGAAGGGTATTTAATAACTTTGAATCATGGTTGATGAAGATTATAATAGTTAGAAGCTTGGACAATTCAAGAAAGCTGAAATCCAAGATATTTAACAACTTTGAATCATGTTTGATGAGGATTATAATAGTTAGAAGCTTATAGAATTCAAGAAAGCCAAATTCAAGATATTTTCCTAAAATTGTGGAATATTCGAGCAATGAAAAAACAAATTAAATTTAATTAAGTTTTATCATGAATTTTGAATTATTCTTTGTAGAAAAACATCAAGGAAACACTCAAAAGCAAAGAGAAACGTGGGTTAAACATTACCTTTTTCCATTAAAATGTGAAGATATAAAGATTAGTTTAAATAAGCAACAAGTACAGTATCTTCATACGATCAAGTTAAGATCTAAATTTATCTTTTTCTAGCCATTGAGAAGCAACACACCAATACTCCTAAAATTCAAATTCACGAAATATAACATCGTCAATCTCCATTCACAAATTAGAAGAGTTGCACAATAATTACAAAGCTTCCTTTATTGCACTAACCTACAACTTTAATTTTATTTTGCTGCAATTTACTTGTATGATCGAGGAGATTGGTTTGTATTAATTTTGATGTTTAGTTTATGTTGTAGCGAGAATTATAGATAGCAAGTAAGCTCTAAAGTTTAGTGTATAGCTTGTGTTAAACTAAATAGATGGTCAGAGTGAATTAAGTCCAAAAACTGGTTTTCTAGCAAACTATTTTGTAATTTTTTTTGTTTGATATTGTGAAACATACTCATGTGAAAGAGGGGGATTAGGCTTGGAGCTAGAAGAGGGATTGGCGTACAACATAGAACCACTCTAAACATCTTCACAGTTCTCTTTTTTTTCTTCTTTTAATTTTTACATATTTATTGTTGTGCATTAGTTTTTTTTTTTTTTTCGAGTTTACTTGTGATATATTAACAAGCCAATGATTATAATTTAACAAAAAGGGACAAATTTTTCACAAATTGAAAATTTCTTAAAAGTTAGAGAGAAACCAAATCAACAAGCCCCTCCGATCTCTCTTCTTGATTATTAAATTGGATTATTGGAAAACAAAAATGGGAACTGAAATGTTGCATGGATGGCTGACGTAACAACATGTTAAATGAAAAATTTTAAATTAATGACAAATAATAATATCATAAATAAATGATTAAACGATTTAAAATTTTAATTACTTAATATATATTTATTGTGAATGGAAAATGTAATCACAACATAAATTAGTGATTTAAAATTTAAATAATTGATATTGATTAATATCAAATGTGAAGTACAAATGAATGGTTGGAGAGTGTACTAATAAAAAGAAATACAATAATTTATAAATGTTGAGACTAATAGATAATTGCTGAGTTAAATAAAATAGAATAAGTAGACAATTTAGAATTTGTTTCCTTAATTAAAATGAATAGTTAATAATATGAAAATGGTTAGTGAAATATAATAAAAATGTGCGATAATATGATATGCAAAATCTCTACTCGTCAGTCGTCACCATCAGAAATATTGAAGCAATTTAGATTAAGAAGTAAAAGACGTGTATTGTTCTTGCAAAAGAAAAAAAAAAGAAAAAAAAGATACAAATTGTAGAAAAAAATTTACCAAATTGCCATCTCTATATCTAATATTGAAGAAAAGATACAAAAATTTATACATATATAGCATGTTGGGTAAGAGATACAGCGGCAATACTATACAAAAGTTGTAAAAATGATCGTATCATATTGAATATGTGATACAGGTCTATATGTGCATCGCACGTCTTATGTGCGATACACACATTGGACGTTCGATATAGGTCTGTGAGTGTATCGTGCTTCCAATATGCAATAAACATGTATAATATGTGCATCGAATATTGATCGTGCAATACACGAAGAAAAAGGCTTTATCTCATATCCTATATGCGATACAGAGATAATATATTGGTAATTTTTTTATATACAATTTCAATTTACGTGATTTTTTTCAAAGAATGGTTAAACATGAAATAATCTTTAATTTAAGGAAACTATTTGTCTCTTAGGTAATTCGCACTTTTAATTTGGTAGAATAAAATTAGGCATTTTGAGGAGATTTGTTTTGATAGCTGATACACTATATTTGAAAAAAAAAAAAATTATGGTCTCATCATTAATTTTGATGGGATCAGTTTCGTCAGCTATTCAACGATTTACATTATATCTAACTATGATTAAAATCTTTAAAATAATTAATTAACTGATTTCATGAGAGGACGAAAGAAGCTCCCGAAAACAAATAGGGAAGGATCTCGATAGAAATAATTAAAGGGTAAAAACGGACTAGGT